>JAFVLL020044132.1:0-14326 GCA_021397915.2 Tor tambroides | reverse complement strand
TCTATGATAATTGAGCTCTTTGTAGAGAAAGGAGTATAGTTTTAAAAGACAATTTGGAGTGGAAGCTGGGTCGAGGCAGACTACAGTTTCTTACAAGTTCTTTTAAATTGTAGTAATATTTCACAGTATTACTGTTTGTACTCAGTATTTGTATTTACTGTATTTTTTTTTTCAAACAAATTAAAGGTGGGGTAAGTGATTTCTGGAAGCCTATGTTGATATTTGAAATCACCAAAACAAACACGCCGCTACCCCGAAAGGGTCTCGCCCCTATTTTGATAGCTCCGCCCCACACATACGCAACCCAGGCAATGACTAGTTCTGTGAAACAGAGCAAAACCAGTGTTACTCACCTATCGAGAAGAAACAAAGCAACCTCGGCGTCCGATCGCAGGCCTTCCGCTCCTTGAGGTCTCTCCAGCGCTGGAAAGCTGATCCAATATTTACACGGGTCCTTCTTCTTGCCTTATTGCCATCTCTATCTTTCTGTCGTCGCTCGACTCGGCTAATGTCCGTCATGTGCACTGATGAGCGCTCTCTCCTTCTCATCACGAGTAGACATGCCCCTTACTGCTGATTGGCTACAAGTTTGTTTTGCTACTGGGACCGACTCAGTTTTCTAAAGCGAACCACAGTGTAGCTGTTCAAGAGAATCTCTTCACCACCAATTTATTCAAGTCAAACTTTATGTTGTGAAATGACTGGTAAATTTCCCTCTTCCTGTGAAGTCATGTATTGATGTATCCGTGTAGTGTGATGTATTGATTTGTATTGCCCTTTGGACTGAACATATATATGTTCATACAGCGCAAATTGCTGCTGTTCATATAACTTAACAAATATTAATACATTCTCAAATTCACTCCCATTAACTCCAATTTATATGATGATGTAATTTGTAATAAAAAAAAAAAAAAAAACACTTTTGGACCCCACTGTATATTGTTTATATGGCATGCAGGTAGTTATTGGTCAGATTTGAGCATAGGCTGTTTTTCTTCTTGCAGGAAAAGGCTGCGGCGCTTTTGGCAGCATATCGGGCTTCTCCTTTAGCAACACACTCTCTGCTGTCTTTCCAAGATCTGCGTGCTCTCTCCTCTCACATCTGTCCAGATGAAAGCTCGCTCTGCCTGGCTCTGCTGCAGCTACAGAGAGAGAAACATGTCACCGTGTCACTCCATGAAGGCGAGAAGGTGTGTTTGAGTACAAGAGCGAACCTTGATGTAGCCACACAGACTTTAGGGAAAGAAAGTTGATGCATTTTGAAAACTCTGTAGGTAATAATGCAGGTTATACCATTTTTCAGTGATTCCTCACTTCACTATTGGTCAAAAGTTTTTTTTTATTTTTTATGAAAAACATTTCTATTCAGCAAAGATGCATGAAATAATTATGGAATCTTATTTCTGCCATGGGAAAAAAATTAATTATAACTTTTTATCTTACAGTTCTGTCTTTCCGACTTTTTTCTCGCAATTCTGAGTTTACATCTCACAGTTCTTTTTTTATGAGATATAAACTCAAAATGAGACCTTTTTTCTCAGAATTTCTAGTATATAAAATATATATATATATATATATATATATTTAAAAAAAGGCAACAAAAAAATTAAATAGAACGGTAAATCTTACAATTCTGAATTTAAAAAAAAAAGCATAATTTTAAGATTTACTTTTTTTTGTAAAATTATTCCGTGGTGGAAATGGGCTTCCATATAAAGAAATTTATAATGTTACAAAAAATTTCTATTTCAGTTAAATGCTGCTCATTTGAACTTTCCATGTTCCAAAACCATGAAAAAAAATAAATAAATCAAGGCTTCTACAATAAATATAGAGCAACAAGTCTGTTTTTAACATTGAGTTATATTAATAAATGTTTCTTGAGCAGCAAATCAGTATATTGTAATGAGTTCTGAAGGAGCATGTGACACTGAAGACTGGAGTAATGATGCTGAAAATTCAGGAATAAATTAAATTGTAAAATATAGACAACGATTATTTTAAATTGTACTTATATTTCATAATCTACATATATTTGTAGATTTGGTGAGCATAAGAGTCTTCTGATAAAAACATTAAACAACTTTTGAACGGTTATGTATATCGGAAACACTCATGTTTCAACATTTCTTCAACCAATCAGCGACCTAAATGTGTCGCTAAAATCACAAGGCACTGATTGGTTGATTAGTATCTTGTAGCACATGTTTGATTTCAGATTGCTCAGTTCTAATGAAACTTTTAACCATGTCCATGTATAGCTGGTGAAATTTAGTCAGGCAGAACAAGGCCGTGTGTCTCCCGTCAGCGAGGTGGACCTGGGCATCTATCAGCTCCAGCGCAGCGAGAAGCTTCTGGAGGAGAGGGTGGAGGTGTTGGGACAGGAAGCAGAAAAGTGAGCCAGTTCATCCAAATTGCATTGACGTTATTCCAGCCAGTGTCATTTCTGTGGCGTGATGGGTTATTACAATAGAGCTGCAGTTACATTATGTGTTGTCTCTTGTGCAGGTGTAAGCAACAGGCAAAATCGCTGCTTAAAGAGGGGAAGAAATCACAGGTATGAGTGCACTTTTTGTGTTTTGTGCCTATTGTAATTGGCAAGGAATGTGTTTTAATGAATTGCCACCTTTTCCTGCCATAGGCCCTGAGGTGTTTACGTGGGAGCAAGAGGGTGGAGAAGAAAGCAGACCGTCTGTTTGCTCAGCTCGAGACAGTGAAGGGGATCTTGGACAGAATAGCAAACTCCCAAACCGACCGCCTGGTGAGACGCACAGACACACAGATGCACAGACACACAGATGCACTGACCGTCTGCTGTGAGTTGCAAGACATGCTGTTGGCCAACACCAGAGAACGTCACCCATGCTTCGCAACGTCGCACTCGCCCAAGCCAGCACTGTATTGCACTTTATGAAATTCATGTCGTCTACACCGCTTAAAGCAGGAATTCCCCAAATTTTTTGCCAGCCAAACCCCTTTGAACTGAAATATTTACTTGAAGTACACCCTGAGAATATTTCAGTAATTTACCAACACATTCACATGCCCATAGTTATCATAGTGATCATGATTATTGCTTCTCTCGATTAAGCATAATCATCTGCAATATTTTCCACAAATTTGTCCTGAAAATGTTTTTTTTTTGGCATTTGCTTTATCTTTCATTGGTATCGTGCCTACACAAGCATTCACGCTTAAAGGAACACTCCACTTTTTTTGAAAATAGGCTCTTTTTCCAATTCCCCAAGAGTTAAAGAGTTGAGTTTTACCGTTTTTGAATCCATTCAGCCGATCTCCGGGTCTGGCGGTAGCACTTTTAGCGTAGCTTAGCATAGATCATTGAATCCGATTAGACCGTTAGCATCTCGCTCAAAAATGACCAAAGAGTTTAGATATTTTTCCTATTTAAAACTTGACTCTTCTGTAGTTTCATCGTGTACTAAGACTGACGGAAAATGAAAAAGTTGTGATTTTCTAGGTCGATATGGCTAGGAACTACACTTTCATTCCGGCGTAATAATCAAGGAACTCTGCTGCTGTACCATGAGTGCAGCAGGCGCAATGATATTATGCAGCGCCTTAAAGTAGTCCCTGGGGACTATTTTCAGGCTGCCAGGGTTGCCAGATGTCAAGAGTTTAAATCCTTCAATCAGAGCTTTTCTTTTAAATAGACACATTTTTTTTGCCCAGTGTTTTACTTCATCTCTCCAATCTGACAATGCTTAAAGCAGAAAAAGCGCTGATGATCTGAAAACACTGGCAAACATGTAAATTTGGGTTAATCTCTAGTGAGATATTCTGTTCAAATGAAAGTGAAATACAATCGTTGTTCCTTCACACAGCCGTTTGCTATGAATAAATCTGCCATCAAACCTTCTCAACGAAGTAATAAATCTAGACATGGATCTCGACTATATTGTAATGACAAATGGCAAACAGTGGGATCTATATACAATGAATAAACTCCATGAAATTAGTCCCAGTGTTGGAAAAAGAAATTTCTATAAATTTCAATGCATGTTGGCCACAATTATTGGCACCCCTAGAAATTCTTATGAGTAAAATATCTCTGATGTATATTCCCATTCATATTTAAAAAAAATTTTTAGCACATCCGGATGACTAGGAGCATGAAACTGTCCAACCATGAATTCCTGTTTCACAGGATTATAAATATGAGGAACACAAAGGTCAAATTCCCTTAATCATCCATCACAAGGCGTAAAACCAAAGAATGTAGTTCTGATGTGCAGAACAAGATTGTTGAGCTAATAGAAAGTGTCTGTAAGAAAATAGCTAAATTCCCATTTCCACCATTAGGGCAATAATTAATAATTTCCAATCAACTAAAGATGTTACAAATCTGTCTGGAAGAGGACGTGTGTCTATATCGTCCTAATGCACGGTGAGGAGGAGAGTTTGAGCGGCCGAAGACTCTCCAAGGACCACAGCTGGAGAATTGCAGAAAATAGTTGAGTCTCGGGGTCAGAAAACCTTTTAAAAAAAATTGTCAAACAGCCCCTACATCACCACATGTTGTTTGGGAGGGTTTCAAGAAAAATTCTCCTCACTCATCCAGAAACAATCTCCAGTATATTCAGTTATCAGACACGACTGGAACTTCAAATGGGACTGGCTTCTATGGTCAGATGAAACTAAAAAAAAAAGAAAAAAAAAAGAGTTTTTTGGCAGCAAACCCACCAGATGTGTTGAGTACAAACAGGGATAACATGTACCCCATGCCCTCGGTTAAATATACTGCTGGATCTTTAATGTTGTTGGCCTGTTTTTCTGCCGGAGGTCCTGGACATCTTGTTCAGATGCATGGCATCATGGATTCTATCAAATACCAACAGATAAAAAAATCAAAACCTGACTGCCTCTGTTAGAAATCTTATAATGGGCTGTGGTTGGATTTCCACCAGGACAACAATCCAAAACAAACCCACTGAGCAAAAAATGAATCTTCTGCCATGGACGTCCCAGTCCTCTGACCTGAACCCTGTAGAAAAGGAGTGGGGTGAACTGAAGAGAAGTAGTACTGGAGCTGTGAATCTGAAGGATCTGGAGAGATTCTGGATGAAGGAATGGTCTCTGATCTCTTATCAGGTGTTCTCCAAACTCTTCAGGCATTATAGGAGAAAACTCAGAGCTGTTTTCTTGGGAGAAGGACATTGCAATAATAGTGTCCAACGTGAACTATTTCACAATGAGATTTTCCCCCGACTTTCAATTGTTTTACTTCAATGATAGGTTGGAATTTTGTGGATTTTTTTGAATGAAAGATCAAAAGGATAAACAATGCAGATTTGTTTTCACAGCCGCCTTTGCTCATATTTACCAAGGGTGCCAATATTAGTGGAGGTCACTGTACATTATGCACGGCTTAATGAAATGTTTTAATATGTGTGAACAGGTGATGCAGGCATACCAGGCAGGTGTGGCGGCTCTGAGAATCTCCCTGAAGGGTGTGACTGTGGAGCGAGCAGAAAACCTGGTTGATCAGATACAGGAGGTGATTCATCAGAAATGCATTGTTTATGCTAATATTAGTTAGAATGTATTTATACATATTTTAAAAAGAAGTTCTTTATTTCCCATTTATGCTTTTTGCACAGTTATGCGACACTCAGGATGAAGTCAACCAGACTCTTGCCAGTGGAGCGCTGGATTCTGGTATACAAGTTTCACTTTGTTTTTCCCTAAATGTATTTTCTAAACTATATGAATTTCCCAGATGAATTCTGTATATCAGCAATATCTGCAGACCATGAAAACTTTTCATGGGAGTGAATCGCTCTTCCACAACTGAGCTGGAACAGTCTTTACCATAAAGCTGCCTTAAAAACTAATGCTTCATGTGCTCATAGGTGAGGATTCAGAGGAGTTGGAGGAGGAGCTGAAGTCATTATTGGAGAAAGCCATCCCAGATAATGACGTGCTCCCAGTGGTCCCGACGCATCCTATTTCTCCTCCAAGGAAAACGGGTATCCTGGATGCTGATTTTGTGCAGTCTCTGCCCTCTGTGCCTGATTCCGGTCTAGGCATCACAGATGAGGAATTGGACAGAGAACTAAGTCGACTTACAGTCTCTGACACAGGTTCCTTTACGCTTTTCTAGTTATTTCTGAAATGGCACAAGTTAATGGTGTTTGATCAGACAAGCAGCATTGTTATTATTGCTCAGTGGTGTTGTCAAAAATACTGATTTTTTTTTTTCTGCACATATCAATACTGAAACATTTAAAAGGGTTTCAGCACTCATTTTATGCAATATTGATAAACCAATACCAATAGTTTTCTGACAAAAAAAATGCTTGAGGATTTACCTCTTGCAAGTGAATTATTTTTATTATGATTTTATTCCTGCTGTGTAAAGTAAAATAACTAATATATTAATTTAAATATAAATTTTAAATTATATTTTTTTATTTTACAGTGCAGTTGTATTAAAATAGCAATATATAGTTTTTTTTGCTTTGAAATAATAATCATATTAATTATATATAATATTTATTATATATTAGCTACATTTTAATGTTGTGGCATTTATTCCCTGTGGTATTAGTATTGGTATTGAATATTTTTTTAAACTATTGTACCAAAATGAGAAATTCCAGTATCTTGACAACACTTACTTTGTGAAAAAAATAAATAAAAATTGTGCTGTTTATTGATTTGAATTCATAGAATTGATTTGTTTGAGGCCCTTTAGATAAGCTAAACATGACAAAAAATTATTTTTGTCTTTGCAAAGTTTCACAGAGACCGCAGCACCACTGTTTGCTTTAATATTATTATGCTGTTGTTAATAAACCAGATTTATGTGTAATGTTGATACAGAAAGTAGATTGTGGTTGGTTGTTTTAAATGTCAATCAAATGTCTCCTTCCTGTGTAAATCTCCCAGACCTGATGCAAAAGATGTCAAAACAAAGTGCCAACTAATTCAATGAGACCATCTACTATTGATTCTGACTTTTTTATTATTTGTATTGTGGTGCACATTTATAGTTTCAGTTAAATTTGTGCTTATTTTATCTTTTTAAATTAATATAACTGTATTTCACTGCTCTTTTTCTTGTAATAGTTTTCATGATTGATAATGACTTGAGTGTTTTCTTTTCTGTGCTCCTCAGCTGTGCCAAGAGCAAGTATCTCAGCTCACAGGAGGCCGGAGCCGGCACAGTGACCGACCGTTCAGCACAAGCAGCCACTAAAATGAGTTAATCGCTCTCCACTAAAGAAAGCCATCAGATACAGTACTCGCGTGTCCTTGCATTGTAACAAGCCCTACCAAGTCTTTATGAAAAGCCCTTATTCATGTTTGTAATGGCATGTCTATTTTTGTTTTTTAAAGAAAGTTTTAAGAGTGGCCTTTTTGAGTTTATAAAGTAGGTCTGTACAATGTATTATTCTAATAAAACTACAAATTATGATGCCAAATAAAGAATATTCTGTGTGCGTTGTTTTGAGAGGCGAGATGCTCACTCAGATCTGTCTTTGCATTTTTATTATTATTAGTAGTAGTAGAAATATTTTTCTTTGAAGAGTATAGTATATTCAGATCTGTAGTTTTAAGTGTATAGCCATATTAATAAGTTATAAACACTGCCAGAAACTAAAAAAAAAAAAGAGTTTTTTTTTGAGGTTGGTAATAATATTGCTTCTGAAAGAAGTCACGTTTTCTTATCAAGGCTGCATTTATGTGTAAAAGAATAAATATTAATATTAATAAAAATAATATTGTGACATATTACAATTTCAGATTAAAGAAATGTAATTTTGAAATGTAATTTATTCATAATGAATTGTCGGCAGTGTCACATATTCCTTCAGAATGGCGAAAAGTTTTTTGTTAAAATCTGCATTTGTTTGAAAGAGATATCTTTTGTAACATAATTGTCTTTACTGTCACTGCTGATTTTTTTTTTCTTGTTACCTACTCCAAACCTTTGAAGGGTAGTGTACATAAATCCTATATTTATTTATAACAATATATATTTTATGTTTTTAAGAGAATTGATTTCCAGTGTTTGCTAGTGACGATTTGGAAACGCAAGATGACGTCAGAGCAGCAGTTTCCGGAATTGTCACGCGCATGCGCACTGACCGTTTTCACTACTGACCTGAGCTGAGGCTCGGTAACTACCGGGAATTAGCGGCTTTTCTTGCCACATTTGAATGCTCATCGCTGCTATAGGAATTAAAGTGCCATATTTATGTGTTCACCGAGAGAGTTCCAATCATAGGTCGACTGAATTCATAAAATACGGAGGATGGCTCTATTATTGACGCATTGGTCCCAGATGTAGCCGAACGGTGAGAACATATTGCTGCGTTCATACAGATATTTATCTGGTCAGAGGATAAACACATCTGACAGCATTTAATCAGTCAAGTCTATCTCTCCAAAACCTTACAGACCGACTTTTAACTATCAAATAGGCATCCGTTTATCATCGAAACTGTTCTCGGCCTGATCAGACGTTAACTGTGGTTGCGTTTCAAAATCTAGTGAGCTGCCTACCTAGACAGCATTTAGGTCATCTTCCGTTCGTTAATTATGAGATTCATTGGCGCCTTTGAAAGCCCCGATGAATGCTATCTATGTAGGCGACCAACTAGATCGTAAGTCATAGATATTAATTGTGATCTATCACTTAGGTCTCGTGATAGACATATATGAACATCTGTCTTCAAGTGAACTGTGAAGCGTTTTTTCCCCCCACTTCCTCGTGTCAGGACATGCCACGTCTCCTCAGCTCACCTGAGCACGTGTGAAAGCCCCTGATGGTGATGATGCCTTGAAATATCATGGAGGAATACACCTGTACAGAGAAGAAGCTGCCAGTAAAGGTTTGATTCGTCCACATCGCCTCTTCATCCACTCCAGCAATGGGAAGGCAAGTACAAAACTGAAGTTATTTGAGAAAAGTGGTTGATGTGAAATGTGATGTATGTAATGGCAAATAAATTCTTACCTTATTTATTCTATGATGTTTCTCCTGCTTGACACGCTTTTAAAGTCAACGTGAAATAAGAATAGATTTTTTTTTGCTTTCTAAATGCGCAGTCCTGGTCTTGTTGGTGCAGCAGACTAGTACAATTTCAGAATTAGCTTTATTCGCCAAGTGTGCACAAACACACAAGGAATTTGTTGTATTTTTTTAAGAAGCTCTTTGTGCATACATACGTACATACATACATATCTGACATGAGAACAGAAACATTTATAAGACTTAACAATAAATAATGTGTATGAATCTGAAACAGAAGATTTATGTACAGGTTTGTGCATTATTTACTCTCTATATACAGCTGCATAGAAAATATGCGTATTTATTTACATAGTACTTGAGAGAGAGAGGCAATAATTAGAGATGGAGAATGAATTACAGAACACAGGTAATAATTCCTGTGTTAGCTGTTTAGGCTGGAGATGGCATGGGGAAAAAACTGTTTTTATGCCTAGACGTTCTAGTGCACAGAGATCTGTAGTGTTTGCCTGAAGGGAGAAGTGCAAACGCTGTGTCCGGGGTGAGAGGGGTCTGTGATGATTTAAACAACACTACGACTTTACACAGATTGTTCAAGTGAATTTCTCACATTGCATGAATAAAATCTGTGGAAGCTTATTACTGCCGTTTTTATGTCTCATTTCTGAAAAAAGGGCAGAAAAATCAGTTGTTTTTTAATCTCACAATTCGTTTCTAATAGAAAAATAGAAACGTAGAGAAATTTCTTCTCAAAATTGCTAGTTTATATCTTGAAATTCTGTTTTTTTATCTCGCAGTGATAATTTTTTATTTTATTCTATTTATTTATTTTTATTTATAATAAAATATTTTAAAAAATAAATGTAGCGTCTAATATAATAAATAAATATTTATTATATAATAAATAAAAAATATTTAGTATAAATAGATAATAAATAAATATTTATATAATAAATATAAATATTATAATATAATAAATTATATTTATAAATAATTTTATATAATAAATATTTATTGTTAAATATATGTATAATAAATATTTATTATAAATAAATAGATATTTATTTTATTCTTAGTTTATTAGTAATATGCTTTCATAAGAAATCCGCTTATTTAAGTTAAGTAAAATTTAACAAAGTGAACAAGAACATACTTGATTTCTCATTGTAATGCTTTTTTTTTATTTTTTTTTATAGAAAATGTATATATTTATTTACATTGTCACTACTTGTCACTGCACTTACATTAGCATAGCTGTGTTCATTTAATGTAGCAAAAACACCATATAACTATTCTACAACTAACCACAATCTCTGCTCGTCAGTACAGAGGTAACTCACACAAAAAACATCAACAGCAGAAACTCTTTTAAATGTTTGACATAACTGAACATTAAACATTGAATGTGCGGTGATGTTTGCTGTTGTTCGGCAAATTTTCACAGCTGAAATTCAGTCATTTCAATTGCAATCACACACTTCTGAATTTTGTGCACGGGTGAATGATTTCAGCAAGTAGGTCATGTGAATTCGCCACAGTGACCAATAGAAAGCTGCTTGGTTTGAAAGTGACCTTTGTGTGAGCTGTGCTTCATACATCACTATACTAATGACAATATACAATTTTGCCTGCAAAATTTTACTAATGTGACTGACAACACCTTAATGGGTCATCTTTGCCTTAAAATAAAACTTAATTTCAACATTTACTCTCACAATTCAATCTTATGCAAAGGTTGCTGGGAACAAAAAATCCACCCATGCATTTTCAGTTAATGCAACAAAAATGATTAATGTAGTCCCACCGCAAAAGTAATCTTCCCGCATATTTCAGTCAACTGAACATGTTGCTTTTAGCTCATTTTAATAAAGTAAATTGAACAAGCAACAAAAATCACTTTTCTAGTGCATGTCTTTCCTAATTTTAGCCAAGCTAAGAGGATCCAGTAACCATAGTGATAGGTTTCTCATCATATTTTTTTCCCTCTCTACAGGATTAGCATCTCCTGCCTGTTTCCAGCATCCTGGCACTTCAGCCTGTCTCCGGTGGTTCTGCCGCGGTTCCTGTTGCCTTCCTTCAGGCAGCTGCTGCTGCTGGGTCTGTTGACTGGTGTGATGGGGCTGCTGTACCTGCTGCTGGTCACAGGGAAGGGCCAGTACAGCTGGTTAAGAGAGGACAGACACATCCACACGTATAACGCCTATCAGTTCTCATCACTTCTCTTATTTCGATTACACATCTTAGCAAATCTAATCATCCTGATCGATGTGTCTCCACTAGACGTTTGGGTCGGGTGCCGGATATGGAGGCCACGGACACCAATAACCCCAACCTGAACTACGGGCTGGTGGTGGACTGTGGCAGCAGTGGCTCCCGTGTGTTTGTGTACACCTGGCCTCGGCACAACGGCAACCTGCACGAGCTCCTAGACATCAAACAGATGCGAGACAAGCATAGGAAGCCTGTAGTGATGAAGATCAAGCCAGGTCAGTGTGGGAATGAATTAAGGTCCCTGCACACTAAGACAGAAATTTTTGTATGTTTTTTTTTGTTGTTGTTGTTGTTTGTTTTCTTCATCATTTCCTATCAAAATGCTTGCTACGGATGCACAAAATCGAATCTGATCAGAATTTTTTTATGACGGACAAAAGTTTTGGAGGCAGTGTGTGAACGTGATTGACACAACGTGAGGTCGTATTTTATTTTTTAGCTTTCAAAAATTTTGGACGAGAATTTCGGACTCAGTGTGCAAAGACCTTCAGTGTTAATTTTGTCAGATTTTTTTAATTTAGTTTTAGTCTTAATTGTAACTTTTAGTTTTTATCATATTTAGTCAACTTGTTCTGTTTTAGTCAAGATATAGTTGTCTAAATGTCTGAGCATTTTAGTCTAGTTTTAGTCAGTGGAAACGTACACATTTTCGTCCTATTTTCGTCTTGCTATATAATTGTTATAATGATAAAAATTATTATTTTGCTCAATTTTCATTGCTGTTATTTGGTAGGGCTGTGCAAATAATCGAATGCGATTGTCATGCACATCTCGTCAGTAAAGCCAGTTCTGTGATTAGTAGTAAATCTCCATCACCTGCTTTCAGATGGAGCAGCATTTACTACACAGAGCCGTAGTTCACTGACAAGCTACGCAATATCGCGTTCATAATCGCAGACGATACATCGCCGATAACCAGGTTGTGCATAAAAGCCGAAATGTGCCCAGATGTCAGCTTTTAAAGTAGTTGGAGCATTTTTAATTACTTGCACTTGCATCTCGCCTCCCTCCACCATTGATGCTGCCGCGACAAAGCACGTATGTGACAAATGATGTCAGAAAGGCGTCAGTAACGTTACGTTATAATCGGTTATGGTCTAATACTGAACCGATACCTGTCTGCATCGTGATTCATCGTAGAAACGATTAATTTCGACACCCCTACTAGAATGAATGAAGAGAATGATGGCTTAGAGTGGTGAATGGTCAGATAATTAGAGCTGGGTTGACAATATCAATTTCCTGATTTTAATCTATTCTTGTTTTGATGAACCGATATTGAATCCAAAGATTCAGATTTTTTGTCTATGCTGTTTTCTGTTGATACATGAACCAACCATGCGTTACTAAGCGTTATTTATAATGCACCTCCCATCCAATATTCACATGAGCTTTGTTGCTTTTAATATGAAACAAAGTCTCTTTGGCTTTCCAATTCAGACACAAAATTCAAACAAACAAATCCAAAATATTGTTTTGATGCTGTTTAATGTGGCATGACAGATTGTTTAATGTAGTTTAATGCTACATTTACCTCATTACCATTTAATATCAATAAACTCATTAGTCAGCTTGAAAAATCTTTAGAGAAGCATTTTGATAAATATATGCACTACATTACATATTCATTATATTTTACTCAACTTCTCATTATGATTTTTACTTAAGTGATGTCATATTTAATGTACAGCTTTGGAAAAAAATTGAGACCACTTGAAAATTCTTGTTTTCTCTGGATTTACTTAGGGATTGGTTTGAGTAAAATGTTAATATTTGTTTTATTCTATAAAGGTCTGATAACATTTTCTTCCAAATTTCAAATAAAAATATTGTAATTTTTCCAGAACATTATTCCAGAAAATGACAATTGACAAAAAATAGCAAATGCTTTGAAAATCAGGGTTATTCAGGGTCAAAATGATTGAAAATCACAGTTATTCCACCAAATGTTAATTTAAGTCTTCTGAAGTTAAAACATTGGTATTGTTTTGTCTAAAAATGAATATAAACATGTCTGAAAACATGGCATGTTTTTTGTTATTTTGCTATGTTGTCATTTTGTGCAAAAAATGCTCTAAATGATAACATAAAAAAAAAAAAATGGAAGAAATGTATCGTCATCACTAGTTTACAGAATAAAACAAATTACATTTTACTCAAACACATAACTATAAATTGTAAATCCAGGGAAACTGTGAATTTTCAAGTGGTCTCTTAATTTTTTTTCCGGAGCTGTATGTTTGAATAAGTCCATCATCATGATGTTTTTATGACAGCCACTACTGAAATGTTTTTTTTTTTTTTTTTAAATGAATTGGAGTAGAAACCTATTTATATCATTATATTAGTTATTTTAATTTTTAAAATAACTAATACAATTTAAATTTAAATATGTACTGTACCTGATATGCATCCAAATGAATTGGTATATCGAATTGAATCAAATCAAGAGCTTGTGAATCGAATCATGAAATTTGTGTCAGTCAGCCCTACAAGTAACACTAGTTTCTGTTTGTTCAGGTATTTCAGAGTATGCATCCACACCAGACAAGGCCAGCGACTACATCAGCCCTCTGCTGAGCTTTGCTGCTCAGCACATCCCTAAGAACAAGCACCAGGAAGCGCCTCTCTACATCCTGTGCACCGCAGGAATGAGAGTCCTGCCTGAAAGGTGTCTAATCGCACACTCACACAAATGCACACCTTATATTAGCTGCATGCTGTGGGACAGCTGAAGCATGTGCTAAGATTGTGTTTGTTTGCAGCCAACAGGAGGCCCTGCTGGAGGATTTGCGGACTGACATTCCTGTAAATTTCAACTTCCTGTTCTCTGACTCACATGTGGAAGTTATCTCAGGCAAACAGGAGGGTAAGACCCACCTCTGAACCTCTTCTAGACCACCTCTAGAGTCATCAGTTCAGAAATGCAGGGGTTCATTTAAATGTCGCACAAATCCACATTACCGTTCAAAAAGTTTGGGGTCAGTATGATTTAAAAAAAAAAAAAAAAAAAAAAAAGGTCATCAAGGTTGCATTTATTTGATCACAAATACA
>JAFVLL020044131.1:36590-53166 GCA_021397915.2 Tor tambroides | reverse complement strand
TGCAAATGCTCACAACACAAACAAATAAAGAAACGCACTGCAAATGCTCACAACACAACCAAATAAATTTTATTTGCAGTGCGTTTCTTAGTTTGCTTGTGTTGTGAGCATTTGCAGTGTGTGTGTTGTCAAATTGACGAAAGTTGTTTTCTTAATTTGCAGGCGTTTTTTCTATTTGCAGCGCGTTTCTTTTTTGGTTGTGTTGTGAGCATTTGCAGCGTGTGTGTTGTCAAATTGAGGAAGTTGTTTTCTTAATTTGCAGCTTAATTTTCTATTTGCAGCGCGTTGAGCTCTCTCGGCCACCGTACAAATGGGATTTACTAAAAAACTTTTTGTTCTTTGCATGTCAGAGTAAAATAATGTGAACATAATTATAAAATAAAATATCTAGATAAATATATCAACAAATACACGATTTCTAATGATTAAACTACTTAAACAGGCACATTTTCTCAAAATGAGAGAGATTCGTCAGAGATGGAGGTTCAGCTTTCAGCATTATTGTTCTCTCATATATATATATATATATATATATATATTATTTTTTTTTTTTTTTCATATACTTTACAATTAGAGAATAAAGCAGAAAAAAAAGTAGTTGGTGACTTGTTCATAGGGAACTTTATGACCAAATGTGCAAAGTACCATTACATTGGCTTGATTGAGATTTTTTGGCAAATGGATCATATTTTTTTGGAGAAAAAAACAAGGGTGCCCTTACAGAGTGAAATCTAACTCTTCTTTCAATGAAATGACGTGTGAATTTTTTTTATGTTCCACAAACATATGAAAAAATCTAACCCTTACACAGCCAGGAAACTGCAAGGAGGAAGTAACACTTCATTGTAATTTTTGGTTGGAATGGTGAACAGATACAGATGGATACCTGTACTACAGTTTTTTACAATCATTTTTGCACTAATAACAGAACCTTCATGTCATTTTTCAAAACTCTAGACACATAATTCACAACCTATGATCAAAATACACATTTTTCAAAACACTTAACACTTTTTCCAAATGCTTGGATACAATACACATGAACCAAAGATCTTTTGTTCATTGAACTAAAATTACCGGTTCAAAATGACAACTTAACATCAAAGTATTACTATTTCAAAATACAACTCACACATTACATCTGAATTGAGTGCTTATTCATTTCATTACAATGATCTATCAATTGATACAACTGCTCAAAATGCTACATAACTGTTGCATTAATCTTGAAGCATAGCTTTGTATGGAAAATTATGAACAATATTAAATGTTTAGATTATGAAAGTGAAGCAACTGAGGACTGAGTGTTCAGGTACGATCAGTTTCAAGATGCCTGTTGTTGGGAGAAAAAAAAATCCCCAAAAATCCATATCATTGCTACAGTATCAGTATTTGTTTTTCCTACAATACAGTAAATGTCTTTTTAGAGGGTGATAGAGCTGGAAGCTGATGAAAACCATTCATATTTTTGGATGAGGCAGGATTTAACCTGGCCATGACATGGAGGAGAGGTTGAGAGCCCAGGGGTTGAGAGGGGCCTAGATCAATGTTTGCTGGGGGGTTTCTTTAAAGATATGAACGCAATATGCAAAGTTGTGAACATTGGACAGCCTGTGCTACAAATAAAGACTGTTTTGACTTTTGTGTCTAGAGTTTTGAAAAATGACATCAAGGTTCTAAAACTGGTGACAAAATGATTGTAAAAATCTGTAAATATGAATGAAATTGGATTGAATTTTTCCCATGTTTCTTGATGGTTAAAGAATATATTTAATAAAATAATTTAAAAAGTGTTACTCAGTTTACAGACCAAGCTTAATGATATGAACTCTTCTTTAGAAATTCAGTGTAGCAGTATATATAATTGGCTATATTATCTTTTTCCCCTGTTTCTCAATAGGGCATCTTAATTAAACATGGCAAATCTTACCTCAATCTCCTCTAATTAATAAATGAGCTGTTCATGTGTTTGTTTTCTGCTACAAAGCACTGCAGAAGTGTGAGAAAGAGAGATGATTACTGATTAACTACAAAGGTGCAGTCTGTAATGAGTCTATAAAGGCAAACAATATTAATGTATAATGTGTCACATTAAATGATAACAGAGGAAATTAAAAATTGGGGAAATGAAAAACTGTGAATTGCAAATTTGTTTTACATAAAACAAGCTGATAAACCGTTTGCTAAGTATACAATGAACAGGTTTAATGCGCTACTTTCCTCTCACCTGTATCATCAGTTTACGTCACAATTCTGTCCATATGAGTAGAGATTTATATCAAAAACTCTCAAAACCAAATGTCTTAAACTACGTAGATGAAACAAAACACATCTTCAAATGACTACATTATCATGTTATGCCGTTTCTATTTAAATCTGTTTGTGGATTGTACAGCTACCTCACAAACTTTAAATGTAAACCTCACAGTGTACATGTATTAACCCATCACTGAGAAGAAACCCAGGTTATTTGTACACCAAGTATTATATATAAACCAAGGGAAAGAAAAAACAGTGTGGCTCACAATTGTTGTAATACACCATATTCTTGTTTATAAATGAAGGTGAATGGTCGCCAACCCATCAGCGTTCAGAGCTCATTTGAGGTAAACATGAAGAGAGGTGTCTGCACATTGTCACTGGGGCTTTGAGTATGAACAGTTAGCAGCCTCTCATTCAGTATTTACATGTATTATGACAGTCGGCTATTTCCGCCGCTGCAGCTCAGGTCCTCCAGCCAGAAGAGGACATACTGTCACCTCTAGCAGATGGAGTGGATGAGCTAGTGGGCTACGATGTTATGATGAACTCCAACAACAATTTTCTATTACTAGGATTTTGCTCAAATCAAACACAACCGTGGAAGCAGCTGTTGTTTGAGTACTGGTCATCATCAAAGTATTTCCAATGGCATCAGGGGTAATCATGCATCATCCTACAGTGGATAGCTGGAAAAAAAACAGATAAATTTACATCTTATGAGCTCAAATGTACAATTTAAAGATAACGGCAATTTTAAGGACTGTTTCCAAAAAGGTAAGTGACTGTTTAATTCATGGCTACTGCTATTTAAAATTAAATTGTAATAAGACTTTCTGGAGATTTTCAGATCAAACACAGGGGGAGCCAGCAAAACAGCATTTTCCAATAAAGGTTTGCTGTATTTGCACCTACAGGAAAGCCATGTACCCAGCAAATTAGTCTATGACTATTTGAAAGAATCCAAAACGAAATGCATGAATTGTACTTCTGTGTTAATGGTACACATACGCCATATAGAAACTTCACATTTAACCTGTAAATTTATATGGCTACACAAATTGACCACCATGAAACCACCTTAATCTTTGGAAGTACCAATACAAATTTTAAACAGCAAAAGACAATTCATTTGTGCTCTTTTGACTTAAAAGTGAAAGCAAACAATCTCTGCATAGTGTCAATGAACATGACAAACAATGGTTTCACAGATTTCTTAGAAAACAGTGTTTGCCTCCAAACCATGTTATTAAAAAAAAAAAAGTTATCTAAAGGCATTTTGTACATTAAAATCATTATGTACATTATTTTCTCTTTGATTTAACTCATATGTGTTGACGTTTTGACTCTTAGACACGTTTATAAGTTGACATTAACTGCCATTCAAAAGTTTGGGATCAGTAAGATTTTTAATGTTTTTAAAGATGTTTCTTATGCTCATCAAAGCTGCATTTATTTGATCAAAATACAGAAAAAAAACTGTAATATTGTTAAATATTATTGCAATTTAAAATATCTGTTTTCTATTTTAATATATTTTATCATTTATTCCTGTGATGCAAAGCTGAATTTTCATCAGCCTTTACAGTCTTCACATGTTCCTCCAGAAACACTTTTTCAGGATTCTTTGATGAATAAAAAGTAAACAAAAACAAAAAAAGACAAAAAAAGAAAAGAAAAGAAAAGAACAGCATTTATTTAAAATCTTTTGTAACAATATACACTGCTGTTCAAAGGTTTGGGTCAGTATTTTTTGTTTGTTTGTTTGTTTTCTTTTTCTCTGAAATTAGTATTTTTATTTTTTCCAGCAAGGATGTGTTAAATTGATAGTTAAGAGTTTGATTTCTAATTTTAATCAGTTTTGTTCTTTTTAACCTTTTATTCATCAAAGAATCCTGAAATAAGTATCACAAGTTCCAAACAAAATATTAAGCACAACTGTTGCCAGCATTGATAATAAATCAGAATATTGGAATGGTTTCTGAAGGATCAAGTGACTGAAGACTGGAGTAATGGAGGATAAAAATTCACCTTTGCATCACAGGAATAAATTATATTTATATTTAGTATGTTACAATAGAAAACTTCAAATTGTAATAATATTTCACAATATTCGTTTTTTTATTTGTATTTTTCCATCAAATAAATTCAGCCTTGATGAGCATAAGAAACTTCTTTTCAAAAAAAAAAAAAAAAAAATCTTACTATAGTCTATGTCAACTCATAAACGTGTCGGGTATTTTGTAAGTGTCGAAACATGTCACCACATATTAGTTATATCAATGACATAGAAAATAATGTAAATGAAAGCCTTTACATAACAAGGTTTGTTTTTTTTTTTTTTAATGTGGTTTAGGGGCAAACAAGGAACGTTTAAATGTGTGAAAGAGAGGTAAAGTCTGTCTAAACTCATTAAAACAGATGAAAACAATTACCATGGCTTTAATCAATCCTAACACATTTGTCACAAAGTATTGATGATAAAATCAAGCGAATACAAAATATAAAGATCAAGGCATAAGACTTTAATAAGTGAATAAGGCTCACTGGTAAACAGTAAAACCATTTATTAATTACATATAAGAAGACGTCTGAGTAACCAATTAAAATTATAAAGCTATCAAACAGTCATCATCTCAAAAAGCCAGAGAAATTAACCTCATCTACCAAAGATGCTTTAAAAAAATAATAAACTGACCTGTATTTCTTTCTTATCAGAACACAGAGCCATAGAGCACCCCTGGTGTTCATAATCAGTAATGCAAGAGACACTTTTTGGTTTTCCCCCTGAAGCATGCATTTGGCCCTTCAAGGATCTGATGTTGTGTCTCACCTGGGAACATGAACCAAACTTGCATCTCACAAGAAGCTAACCTTACCACGACTCCTCTCGGGGGTCATGAGGTATGGGAAGTGGTTCTGATTGTGCTCGTGACTGGACCTCTTTCTCTTATTACCATCCTGGGCAACTCCTTGGTGGTCATCTCCATCCGAGTCAACAATAAGCTACAGACCATCAGTAACTACTATCTTCTGAGTCTGGCAGTGGCAGACTTGATCTTGGGAATGGTGTCAATGAACTTATATACTACATACATAATCATGGGTCGCTGGACACTGGGAAATCTAGCTTGCGATCTATGGTTGACACTTGACTATGTAGCGAGCAATGCCTCAGTAATGAACCTGCTGGTCATAAGCTTCGACAGATACTTTTCAGTCACACGACCGCTGACTTATCGAACAAAGCGAACTCCGAAGACAGCAGCAGCATTGATCGCTCTTGCATGGGTGGTATCGTTTGTGCTATGGGGCCCCGCTATCTTGTTTTGGCCTCATGTGGTGGGACGACCATCTGGAGCCGAAGCCCAGGCCTGTTCTATCCCGTTCTTGAAGGTTCCTCCACTTACATACGGTACTGCAATCGCTGCATTCTACCTACCTGTCACTATCATGGTCATTCTGTACTGGCGAATTTATTGGGAAATTGAGAACAGAGCAAAAGGACTCGCCGGTTTTGTCGGGTCCGTGAAAAACACTAGAGATGTTCTGGATGGGTTGGACAAGCAATCAGTGCACCAAACCAGTACCAAGAGCAACTTAAGTCGCTCAAAGGAAACAAATTGCAGAAAAGGGCAAAGCAAAGGCAAAGGCAAGTCAGTTGGGTGTTTCAATTCGAGATCCAAAACAGCAGCGATTTTGCAGAAGAGTTACAAGGAGGCTTACAGCAACAGTAGCTGGAACACTGAAGATGAGGACGACAGCGCCTTGTCCTCTTCGACAGACGAGGAACATGAGCAGAACATCAAGGCGAGAGCATCTTCATCCAATCTAACTGCAATTGAGTTGAAGGATCTGCAAAGTAAATCAGAGGACACCAAGGCTGTGCAAGAGCTCAACTCATCAGCTGAGCGTCCCACCAGACACAAGTCCCACTTAAAACAACCCCAAAAGTCAGACCATAGCATCTGCCACCAGCTCAGAGCTAAACATCGCATCAATATGATCATTAAAGAGAAAAAAGCGGCCCGGACACTAAGCGCCATCTTGTTGGCTTTTATCCTCACGTGGACACCATACAACATCATGGTTTTGGCTTCCAATTCATACTGTGTACCTGAAAAGCTCTGGCAGCTGGGATACTGGCTGTGTTACATAAACAGCACGGTCAACCCCATGTGCTACGCCCTCTGCAATGAGTCCTTCCGGGTCACCTTCAAGGCACTGATACTTTGTCGGCGTGGAGATAAACGAAAGTGGGACACAAACAGCTGGAATCGCAATGCCTCTGTGAGGCAGAATAAGTCTTGCAGTAATGTGTAATCTTTCACTCTATCATTTGTCATTCTACAGCATGGGTGCTTTTAATTGCTCAATGATCCAGACACAGTGCTGCAATTGGCAGACACTTTTTTCTAAGGAATAATATAGGGTTTGTGTTGACTCTGAATATGACTTCATATTCATGTGTGCCTCTGCTTTTACACATTACACTGTCACTGTGCAAAACTGCTTAATTCCGAATCTTGTCAGACACTAATGGGAAGTTACTTAGCCTTGTAGTCTATATGTCTTTGTTCAGATCCAACAAAAGGAACTTATTTTATTTTTTGTTATTTTAAATTGCCGTATGTATAGACACAATTAATAAAGAAAACATTTAGCAGCCACTTGACAACATTTAAAAATTCTTCTGATGCCATTTTGAATGCGCATATTAAATAGTACTTTCAAAATTGAAAGGAATATAAATTTTGTAAATAGCAGAAACACTTTTAGAGGAGTAGTTCTACAAGCATTAAAACCAAAAATCAAGATATTTCTTAATTCACCCCAAACATCTAATTATAATTATTTTAGTTGCATATTTTAATCTATGGACACTCCTAATTTCAGTAAATTAAAAACGGGACATACTTATTGAATGTAAATGTACACAGCACAGATACTGAACAAGAAGTGATGAACACAACATATACGGTCTGTAATTTTTATTTTTCTTGGGGAAAAAAAAAAAAAAAAAAAGGTGTACCATACACACACAAACACACAAAAAAAATGAATCCCCAAAACTAACCTAACAATCACAATCATTTAAAAAATAAAGCAAAATTAAATTACAAAAGGGAAAAAAACAAAACAAATGGCCACTTTTTCTCTATGGTGTAGTTTAAAAAGATAAATAAATAAAAAAAATAAAAAAATAAAAATCATGAAAAGTAAACTGTTATATTTTCTAATTATTTTAATAATAGTTAGTTGGCTGATACCGTAAAGCTAAATTATCAAATTTCCCATAATTCTTTACTATGCTGGTACTGTGAGGGTACAACAGAGTGAGTGTAAGCTAAATGTTATGTGTTATGTATAAATGACCATGTAAGGTAGACATGCAATAACTAAACTGAGAATGAAAAATAAAACAATGATAAGATCCTGTACATGTTATGAATGCAATGAGCAATAATTAATGTATCAGTATCTGATATAAGCCTAAACCTTTATGGAGGTCTGCAGTTATTTTGAAACTGAAGACTTACAGAGTACACAGAACTCATCTCAGGTCAATTAATTTCTTCATTCAGTATACATTTACAAAGAACAGGGTTAAAAAAGCCAACTGCGTGCAGTGCTCTAGATTTATTCTTTAAACAAAGGAAGTTTTGGCTGGATTGTGAAGGTAAATTGCAATAGAAGACAGGAAAATAGGGGAACATTTGAAGCAGGCTGTATATCTGCCTCGGCTTGCTCTAGGAAGTCAAACTAAGCTCTGGCAAATTCAGCAAACACCATAATTTACATCTGTTGAATTTAGCACTGGGTCACTTCAACAACCTTGCTCGCAAAGCTCTCTGTTTAATCCCTAATTAAAGGTACATCTCAGCCAAAAAATGAAAATTCTGTCACCATTTACTCACCATCATGCCATTCAAAAGCTGTATGGCTTACTTTTTTCTGTGGAATGCTAAAGAAGATATTTTGAAGAAAGTTGGGATTGGGAACCAAACAATGTTATATTTTTGTCCATACAATGGGAGTCAATCTTTAACAAAGCAAGACATTTATCATTTTCTTTTATGTTCCACAGAAGAAAGTTACACCAGTTTGTGAGTAAATGATGACAATTTCATTTTTGATCTATCCCTTTAAGGGATGACAAGTTTTCCAGTTTTCTTACAAATTAATGTTAAATGGCACATATCTGATGCCATAAAGATGCCAATACAGACCTCAGATTAAAGGATTAAAAGCAGTCTCTCGGTTAAGCCATACTAAAATTAATTTACTGGCTAACCAAGCATGTAACGCTCACAGTCATTCTTATATCTCTATTCCTCAATGGTGGTTTCTGGGTATTACTGATTTTTTTTTTTCCTTCAGAAAAACTGAAGCTCTGTTTTTTTAAACACAGCTCATGTCCAGAGGCAGACCTTTCGGTTTTTGAGTGCCAAGCTGGCAATTGGCAATTTAATTTGATAAAAGAATACGTTTATGTCATATGTATGGCTGTAATCAATGAAATGTCATCACAGTAAACATGACAATTATGGCATTGAAGTTTTTGTCCATGTATATCCTTACACTATATATTAGTCTTTCATGTACTCAACGGCAATTCCTTCAGAATTACTTTGAAAGAGATTTATCATTCTGTGAACATCCACAAACTGATCTCAGTGTGGCCTGCAATACATTGTTCTATATTAATTGCCAACATTTATTATGGTTTCTGGATGTTCTTGTAAACCTGACTTTTTCTTTTTTAGTCCTCTATTTCAATCCTATTCCTTGTTTACCTGACATCTTAACCATCTTTAACTAAATTTGAACAGATTTCAGATTTTGAACATCTTAAGGATGCCTAAAAATGCAAAAATGAATAACAATATAAAAATATAATTTAAAATCACTACCCTTACCTGCACCATTAACCCATTAGTTAGTAAAGAGCTCACACACTGACTGCTAGACTCTGTGCTTCAGTGGCATATACAGATGATATCATTACAACAACAAAAAAAAAAAATCCCCAAGCAACTCCCATCATAATAATGAACCATTTCTATTGTTTAAGATCTTAAATACAACACACCTTTATATGCTATACAAATGTATAAATATACAAAAAGACATTATTGTTTCTTTTCCATTTTGCTTATTATGAACAAGCATTGGCATGCTGATTGGTTTCAACTATTCCTCTCCATGATAAGCACAGTGTCAGTACAGAGTATTTTGGATATGGCTGAATATGCAATAGTTACTGTGGCTGATATAAGCTGCGGCTAATTATTTGTTTTCTGTTAAACAGTGTCTGCAGAAACGGGTGGAAATATCAGGTCTAATATGAGCAGGAACTCAAAAACAGAGTCATAATATTCTCATAAGTGACTTCCTCCAAGTATGTACTGCTGTTAGGGTCCAGAGAGTTTCTGACTGGCTTTGACATTTGCTATGGAAGTACTGTGTTAGTTGGGTGGGGCTAATAGTTGAAAACAAAGAGCAGGGGTAGTTTGAAACTCGGAACTGTGTAACAGTCATACTGAGATCAAACCTGCTGAGATGTGAAAGATAACTAAGGGAAGGAGCACACTCTTTTTCTCACTCCCTCTGTCTTTTTCTCTCTTTGTGGCTGCGGGCCTGGGCAAGGTGGTCATCCCTTTTCTGTTCAACTACAACTTCTGTTTCGTTTACTTAAATTGAACAAACAAATCTTGGAGGGAACTATGAGAAAGAGGGTCTGTCTTTCCAAAAAAGGCCATCATGAGGGCGGCGCATTCTGATTCTGGTATATAGAGGCCTTCTCTTTCAGGAGGGCCAAACACAGATGACAACTCCAACTTCCTGTAAAGAATAAAATAATACAATTATTACTTGTGATAATACTTTTCATATGATGATTAGACGATTCACTTATATATGATATAAGATAAATAAACTTGTATCTCATTCATATTGTTTTTTTAACTAAATTGACCTCTTTATCAAAACAAATTTGTGATTTAGCACTATGTAAAGGCAGGAATACACTACACGACTTTAAAAACTTACAGATATTTAAAAACACTAGGCATCATACACTTGCCGTAAATAATCACAGAGAAAAAAACTGGGCATTATACATTAAACGACTAAGGATCACACATTACCGGACTTTCAAGTCATTTCGAAGTCATGCCTATTTGCTAGGAGACACATGACAAATGAAAATAATATGTTCTAAAATCAGCTCAAAACACCAAACATATCTAATATCCTCTGACTGGATGGATTCATAGTCTGAAGCTTAAAAAAAGAAAGTCTGTGATCATCATACACGATGCGGTTTTCTATGAAATCTGTCAACTCGGATCTGGCTCTGACTTTTGGCAACTAGCATCAACTTGTTCAGACAATAAATCAGAGCAAAAATCTGGGCAACAGTCACATAGTGTATTCTAGCCAAGTCCGTTCTAGGTCTTTCGATGAGCAGTCTTGTGCAGTCATTACTCCAGTCTTCAGTGTCATATGATTGTTCAGAAATTATTCTGATATACTTATTTTGTGCTCAAGAAATGTGTCTTATTATTATCACTGTCAAAAACAGTTGTGCTGCTTAATTTTTGGAGGGAACCTGAAACCAGGACTCTTCGATGAACAGAAAGCTCAATGGAATTTATATGAATTTATTTGAAGTAGAAATCTTTTCTAACATATATATATGTCTTTACTGTCACTTTTGATCAATTGAATGCATTCTTGCTAAATAAAGGCATTAATTTCTTTAAAAAAAAAAAAAAAGTGCTGTGTGTATTATTGCATGTTGCTTTACCTTCAGGAGGTTCAGACATAGGGGGCGAGAGACAGTACATGTGGTAACCTCGGTCACAGTCATCACAGAACAACAGCTGGTCCTGTGGCAAAGCATAAGAAACTACTTCACAGACAATCCAAATAGGGATGCATAATGAACCGAGGGTGGGAACTGTTCTTACACAGTACTTGTTTTCCCTGAGGAGGTTAGGTAAAATGCAGCTGATATGGTTTTTATGGCTGGATAATGGTAAACAAACTCACATCATTTTCTGATGTTCCACACATATTACAGCATTTGCATTCAATGCACTGCCAGCGATAGGTTTTCACAGCAGCCATCATCACTGGAGTGAACTGCAGACACGAGGGGTGACCTGAGAACAGAGAATCAGGCAATGATAGTTCGGTCGAGAAAAATCCAAAGAAAGCAAGCGGGTGAAAGTGTGTGTGTGTGGTTGTTTTACCAGAACGGCCACAGTCTGAACAGGACACGAGCTCTTCTGATTGGCCGGTTTTCTGATTCAGGTTGGAATCTCCCAAACAAAAATCACAGTAGTTGTTTGGTAGAGCCAAACCGTCTGGGCCCTTCTTAGGAGCTGACCAAGAAACAGAAAGAGAACAGAATAGCATCATCTCTCATAGCACTCAATGAAAATGACACAATACAACACTGCCCCTAGAAACTGAAACATTTGTTTAAAACTTAGTTAACTGTCACATAGATGGCATTTTAAGGTCCTGTGAGATGCTGCCTACGTAGAGTATTCCAAACAAGGTTTCATTTAGAGCGCCACCTTAGAAGGCAGGCAAAGCACTTCACATGGTTTTGAAATAATTCCAAAGTGTACGACACTGTGCCAAACAGTCAGTTTATAAGAAATATACTTTCGGTTTTATTGGCAATACATTGTATAAAATATTTCATGCCACTCAAAGTGACAGTTAAATGGCCTCTGTTCAGTTGGCTACCAGAGTCTGTGATTAATTGCTTACTCTTGGGTTCGTCTTGTTGAGGTGGAGTTGGTTCGCGAATGTCCATCTCATCTTTCTCCTCCCCCTCCTCCTCAGCCAAGTGAGAATGGGCATAATGATAACTGAGACCAGGCCTATTCTTATAGCGCTTTCCACAGACTACACACACATAGAGGACAATGATGGGTTATAAGCACCTGCAATTGTCATTAGGCACTGTATCATCTGTACTTCACACCAAAAGCTCTCTCATGCATGAGAGTTCAATCCACCGTTCCTGACTCTCCAGATGCTTAATTATTCTCATCCTTCAACAGCATGTCAAATGTTAATATGCTTGCTAATAAGATCGCTCAATATGTTCCACTTAAAAGCAATAGTTCACCACAAAATGAACCACTTGTCATTTACTCAGCCGTGTCGTTCCAAAACGGTATTACTTATATCCTTGCATAGAACCAAGTGCCATTTTTTTCAATACAGTGAAAGCAAATTTCACTCTATGAACAAGATCAGCTTGGTCATTCTGTTACATAACTCCTTTAGTTTTCAACACTAGAAAGGCATTTTGTCAGAACAACATGATGGTGAGTGCATGATGACATAAATTTCACTTTTGAGTGAACTATCCCTTTAAAACCATAAGCACTACACATTCAGGAAATTGGAACGATGAGTCCTTTTGCAACTTAAAAGCAGAGGCACTATTTCAGTCTAATCAGAAAAGGAATGAAAAAAACAGGGAGCGACCTAGAGGTGAAGAGAAGGATGAGTATTACAAGCAGCAACGTAAAAAAACTGGGAAACGAGAAAGTTACAGAGAGACAACACAGAGCAGGTAATGAAGCACAAAGAGAGATGAATAATAGCGGGAGATAAAGAGAAGCAATATACATTTCAAACAATTTCTAGGTATTAACTTGGGGGTATATTTCAAAGTACTGTCATTTTTTGTGACAACAATAGCTAATTAAGGTAAATGTTTCTCACACTTTTTGTGAAAAAGGAGTATGCAAGTATGCGAGGAGAAGTGTAGAGTAGAATCAATTGAATATAATCAAAAGAATGTAATTGCACAAAGCACTAAAGCCTAATAAAGATCATACTGCATCACAGCTGATTAACAACATACTGCAGTTTGTTTGTTGAGTATTGTTGTATTAAGACCTAGACACAGATATACACTACTGTTCAAATAAAAGGACACATTAAACTGATCAAATGTGACAACAGGTTTTTACATTATTACAAAAGATTTCTATTCAAAACAAATACTGCACTGATATCAACACTGATAACAAAAATTGCTAAATTTCTTTGAGCACCAAATCAGCATACCAGAATGATTTCTGAAAGATCACGTGACACTGAAAACTAGAGTAATAGATGCTGAAAATTCAGCTTTACATTTCAAAAATAAATCACATTTTAAAATATATTAAAATGGTTATTTTAAATTTGTAATATTACTTGCAATAATGTTAATGTTGTAATAATGTTACTGTTCTACTGTATTTTTGGTCAAACAGGTGCAGTTTTGGTGAGCAAGGGATTTCTCTTAATAAAAATTCTTTCTGACCCCAAACGTTTGAACAGTAGTGTAATATTTTATCACCAGGTCCCTGCTGATAAGATGCATGCGAGTAAACTGTTAGTAACAGAAAGTTGTAAGTATAAAGTGCTTTTCAAACAGTTCACGATGAGAGCACCTCAGTCTGGGAAGAAACATTGTCATGCTGCCACAAACAACCCGCTTGAACGTGTCTGAACATTTCACATGGCCCAGAGGCAGTAAAGTTTGTTTAGGGGAAAAAAAAAAAAAAAAGAATTTTGTGGAAAAATGTCTTCCTGTGAAGCTGCTGTCACACTTAACGCTGTTCAGGCAGTTTTCCTTACGCGCGCACAAAAAAAAAAAATGTTTCAAATGTAGCCATCAATAACCCCTAGTTTCAATAAAAGTTCAGTGCATTCTTGTCAGGCACAAATCATGTTTGCAATGCACACAAAATAAAGACAAAGAGGGAAACCAAGACATGAGCGGGTGGGGAAAGGAAAAAAGACAAAGAGAATGAGGAAAGAAGAACTAGATGGAGAGAGAGAAAGAGAGCAATATACCTCTTTCGGAAGATTTTGAAATATGCTTTTGTTTGAAAGTGTCTGAAAGAGAGAAAAAGAGAAAGAAAAAGGAGAGAAAGAAAGACAGAAAGACTCACAGACTGACAACAAGAATCAGGAAATCAGGAGAAATAAACTCATAAAGAACATCTGCATCACAGTATCATGACACATTTAAGGGCAAAGACACAAATGCAGAGAATAGAGATCCAGAACTATGAAAGAACAACGTGAAACCTGAAACCAAATGGATATCAAGTAGAAATTGTCCTCTGGTTTAGAAGATTAAGTTTACTAGTTTAATCAGGTTATATATGAGATTGGTAAAGTATATAGTATAAAGAAATATGCTTTTTAAGAAGAAAAAAAAAAAAGAAAAAAGATGTTTAAAACATAATTTATTCATTTATTTTATTTTTTGTACTACTGGCTTCATAAGTAGACAAAAAGAGCTGACAGAGAAATTATTCCCATATTAAAAGTTCAGTGTGTCAGATGATGGACAACCTGGAAAATGATAATGTTTGGTACTTTTTAGCAAGCTTTCATATGGTGAAGCTCATGATGACAGCTTTGCAGAGAAGGAGTGACACAGATCTTTTGATTGTGACTGGATGTGTTACAGTACAGCTCAGCCTTTTTATAAAAAAGAGAAGTCGATCTCCAGATGAGATCACCGAGAGGTCAGCAGGCTGAGTCATGTGGTTTCCTTGAATGCTGTATATGACTCACTGTCACAAGCGTACGGTCTGTCTCGATCCTCCAAAGCAGCTGCTGCTTCCAACTTCTTCCGAGCGCTGCTGACACCACGACCCTGTGAAACGATTTTTATCATAACTGTAACCATTTAGAGGCATTTTGCTAACACAAATTAGGTATGTGTACATACTATGTACATGCATACAAGTTTATAAGATCAAGAGTTCACCTTTCCCTTGCCTTTTCCCCGTCTCTTTGGAGTATCTTCTTCATAATCTTCATCGTCCAGATCATCTAGAAAATCATCTGGCTCCAAAATTCTCTATACACACAAAAGGGTGAAAACCAATAAGACAGAATAACTAAGCAAGGCGAGATTTCAACAAAAAAAAGTTAAATCAAAATCATAAGCCGTTTTCTCAGTACCTTACGGACCCTACTGCTGGGGTTTAGCCCCCCGGTAGAGTACTCTGTAGAGCTGGGCTCCTCCTCCGCTGTGCGGAGCTCCAACCCGGATCTTTTATCCACTGGCTCTCCCTTCAGAAGTGCCTCTAAGCTGCTACCATCACTGGAGAAAACCTCTTTCTTAAGCCCCAGATCCAGATCTGAAACATACACACGCACATTCACATCCATAGGCAACTGCACAGAGATGGATAGAAATGTCATCAAACCATACAATTTAATATGAAACTGAATTTCATGAAAATAAAACCTAAATACCTAAACACAAATCTAAGAATAGCCTACATACAGGGAATTACAAAAAACAGCCATAAACAACAGATCACTATTTTTATTAGACAGAGGAAGTGAGTGGCTGCGTACCGGACTTTAAAGATGGGAAGGCTAGACGAGGGTCCTCTGGAGTGTTAGCTCTCCTCTTCTTTCTCCAGCGTCGTGCTGGATATGTATACAACTGACCTGGGGCAACACCTTTGGGGAGAGAGACATGAAAAAACATACAGTCAGTCATGTCTTATGTGAAAATGAGGGAAGGCATAAAAAAAGTGCATTACAGTGTACAGTGCATTACAGCCTTGGAGTGTAATTATTTAATACTGGCAACACCAATAATAGCAATAATACTGACAAGAAAAAATAATCAATTTATCATCATTTACTTATGTGACAAATATTTACGGAATAATAATACAGTGTTTCCTCTAGGATTTTTTCCAGCTGTGGTGGCAGGACTATTTCCCATGGGCCACGCCCCCTCCCCACCCAAGAATCATGTGCACTCAGAATTGAATTTATTATAACTAAAAAAGTCAAGTAAATAATAAAATATGAACAAATAAATTAATGACAAGATACAAAACAAGAAAACAAGATACAAATTAAATTTGTAATAATCTATTCAACTGTAAAATATAGTATAAAGAGACAGTAATGGCAGACAGCAGCAGGTTTATTTAGGCAGCTGTCTCTTTAAGACTTCATGCAGGGATCTAAAATACTATTACACAGGGCTTACACAGTAAGCATACTTTTCTTTTTAGGAGCACTTGTCCTCCTAATTTAAAAAAAAATCAGGAGCACCTTCTGATAAATAATCAAAAATTCTGATCAAAAATTTGCCTTCCTAATACGAAGTGATATTTGACTCCTTAAAGTGATCTGCAGGGTCATTTACTTTTTACCTTTGGCATTTTTCAAATTTTATGAAAAGTATGTCATCTCTATGTCAAATTCAAAAAAATTTAATTTATAAGCTTTTTAGAATTTCTAA
>JAFVLL020044131.1:0-36494 GCA_021397915.2 Tor tambroides | reverse complement strand
TATATATACACATACACACACACATACACACACACATATACATATATATTTAATGTTATAATTATATTTACATAAAAAAAAATTATTTTATTTATTTAATAATTAACTTGTATTGGTATCAACTAATTTTGGTATTCTGACAATAACTGGTATTGGTATAAACTAATTTTGGTATACTGCCAACACTAAAGGCCCCGATATACTTCAAACAAAATCGAAGAACGAACTGATATGACGTCATTTCGAACAAAATCATGCCGAAACGAAGTTTGTTTTGAGTTCATTTCAGCAGTTCGAAACAGCTGACCAAAGTGGACTTTCTGGGGGAGTTCATTTTGGCTCCTAAACACCTCTCAGCTACCATTGGTCCATGACGATTACGCAATCGGTGGGTGTGTTCTGGAACTCCACCTTCTTTGACGTGTGATTTTTTTTTTTTCCCCAGTTCGTTTCTTATTCAACGGAGGTCAGGCATGAGAACAACATCTCCAAGCCACTAGCAACATAAATACACTGTGTCGAATAGCTGAGCTGCCATAAATATATCTGCACCTGTACAATTGCTCACGGAGAGACTTAATTCCTAGAAAGAAACTGCAACAAAGCTTGGTGTCAACAACCCGGAGTTATGCAAAAAGCATCGTAGAGAAACATCAGATGCAAGTTTTCCAAAGCCAATGAAAATAATGAAAGGAAAGAGTAAAGATATAAGGTAGCAAGTACCAAATACATGTGTTTCAAATAAATGTTACACCATACTACTGCTGCTGCTGTTGCTGTTCTTTCAATAAGCGAATTTAAAAGGTATACAATAAATGAAATGCCAAAAGAACATAAAATAACAAACCTTTGTTTTTATCAAATCCAATATTTTTTCCACATCATGCTAAAGTTTTCAGACTATGAGCCATTCACACTTAAAGGACTGACTATGGAAATGGAATGGTTCTTTTGTATTGCAAACATGATACTTGACTCTGAACTGCTGCTAATCATTACTCTTTTGTCTATAATATTCTGACCATTGGTACCCATCTCACACATAGATACACCATCATCATTGCATCGTTGTTGTGTTTAGGGCATATAAGCGTGAGCGTCGCGACATGTTTACATTAATCTACACCCCGCCTCCAGCAGCGCGGGGGTGTTGGAATGTTCGAAAACAGTATACCGTCGCTCAGCTTTTCAAACTTCTTTTTGCCTCCAAACGAAGAACGAAAACAAACTTTGTTTGAAGTACATCAGGGCCTTAAAAAACCCACTTCTGTTCTGCAAACAGACCACTGTGAGTGTGTGTGTCCCACCTGGTCCTCTGTGCCGTTTCTCCATCCAGAAGTAGCAGTTGCTCTGGGCGACACCTGTCTGAGAATCGAGGAAGGGCATCCTGACGCTCCTCTCTGCACACAGACGGGCATTGTAGTTGTGACACTGCTCCATAGCATCCCTGTAATACTGCTCACCCAGCCTACAGACAGAGAAACAAGGCCCACGATAAATGCAACAGCCTGAATTAAAACTTTAACCAGAGTTGCTTTTTTGAAACTCACACAGAGTCTAGAGTAGCCATCTTCTGTCAGGGACAAGAGAGAGTGTGTCAACACACACCCCACCACTGCCACCCTGAAACCAGCTCAACCCTGTTCAGCTTAGCCACCCGTGTGTGTTTGTATGCAGCAGGAGGTCTTGCAGGCATGCAGCTCAGTCATTGTAACTCTCTCACTCCAGCCACTTAGCAGGTGCCGCAGCCGCCCGTCACCCCGGCAACCGCTAAGAGCCCCGGAGAGAGCACAGGCTAGCTAAAGCCCGAGAGATTAGAGCACAGACGGGCGTTGATGTCACAGAGGATGAAACAAAAGCTTAAAGCTTTGGTGTGTTAGAACCAAGAGCTCTGAGGGGTTTACAGCCCAGACAACAAAACAGCCCTGGGATGATCACACGCCTTCAAGACGCCAAAACACAGAGCTGAAGCTTCAAAAGACTCCTGCTCAATGAAAAAGCACATTCCACAAACCAGACACTCTGACCACATAAACATCTGATCCACCTGATAGTCAGCACTAAATCCAGGTGTAAATGAGGTCCAGTGTCAAACAATATTCAGAGGTAGTCAGAAACGTGACCACACTGAATTGGTGGTGTAAACACTAATGCACCCTGATTCCTCCCAGACAACAGCAAATAACCACCTATTCACCTGTCAAAATGCTAAAATATTAAGACTAATTCCATATCGGACGAGCCACGTTGTAAAAGGACTATAAATGCACAACTGTAAACAGCCATGAATGCTGTGAATGTATAGGCCAATGCATGTGCTTTTTCAAATTACTTGTAGCCATGGCAAATCTTAAGATGAAAAAAAATTATATGTAACAAAAAAGAGAAATGTTGTCTTTGCAACTAAACAAGTTTAAGCAGAAAAACTAAAATGACTAAAATAAAAATAAATTAAAGCTAAACAGAGAAATTAAAAAAAATAAAACAAAAACTAATAAAAACTATGTGAAGTAAAATTAATAAAAATATAATAATATAAATAAAAACTTTAAAAAATATTTTAAAAAATAAATAAATAAATTAAAAAAAATCAAATGAACAATACTAAAAAACAGCACCTGATAAATAAGAGCCATTCAATGCCTATTCTCCACCCAAAACCTTTCTTGACAGGTGACTGCGTGATTGAGTTAACCAATAAAAACCAGCTGGAGAGTAGGGGTTGCGCTTGGCTGGTTTAGGATAAAAAGAAATCATTCTAGAAATATATATCACAATATCACAAGCAATAACAGGAGACACATCTCACTTGACCACTTAAGATCGAATCACCAAGACAGATGTGAAAACAGGTGTAAACAAGGGTTCCGAGTTAGAGTAAGTATTTGATACAGCAAAATTAACACTACCACCGGACAAATTGTTAAAGTATGTTACTGGTTGTATTCTATTAGTTCCAGTCACAGACAATTTCACTGAAACTGCATGATAAATAAATTTGAATACACTTTAACACAATTCTTGGTGTGTTTTGATGTGCAAATCCTGTTTTCTGTTCCCTTCTCTGAATGTTGCGGATTTGGGTACAGTGTCCTCAACTCATCAGTCAGAAAAAAAAAAAATAAAAAATTGTGGGCTGAATAAGGAACTGTGTTTCCTGGAGCTACCAGTGCTGTCAAACTCGGGTGAGAAACTGTTTAACCATTTCACTGCCCTTCTTCTAAAGGCTCCTTTTTGAACAGCTAATTCTGTGATTTAAATGAAAACACACAGGCATTTAACAGCCTAATTTTCACCAAAAGCACTTGCTGGTTTCAGGACAGTGTGATGTGGCAAAAACAGATAAAGAACTAGATGATATAGTTAGTATATCATTCGTTGTTATGGTTATTAATGGAAATAACTTTCAGGCAGAGCAAACTATTTAGTTACTAACATTAAAAAATACGTCAGGTAAATGTAACCTGCTTCAAAATAAGTGATAAGAGTCTGTTGCTCATATCCACACATGACAGAACTGCAATCCAATAAAACTGACTGACAGCTGCTGCTTCCACAGCTGAACTGACCAGAATAACCAATCAACAAAAGCACTGACAAACAACTGAAACAAAGATTTAATCTGCTTAACAAGGTTCCCCCGATACTTTATGACACCACTGACATAAACACACTCATTAGAGGAACAGAAAAACCTCCTACATGCTTTACTCCCTGGTCATGCTGAAAGACGGAAGCTAACTGAAGCATTCACACCAGCGGGACACGGCAGCTGCTAGTACAGCTAACTTAACCAGAGCTCGAATAACCTTGTCAAACACGTGTCTTTAGCTCTCTTTAAGCAAATTATTCAAAAGCCCATCACGTTGTGTTATTACTTCAAAGTTACATATCATAGTCCAACATGGAAATCTCATATGTAGTCAAATAAGGACAAAAAATACTCACAGCTTGACAACATTCTCCACCACCGCCGCCATCTTGGCTCTACTGTGCTCACAGCGGGTGTTCTGCGCTTGCGCAAAAGGAAGCACCTTAGAGGAAGGTCGCGGGTCAGGGGCGTTCAGGAGGCTGGAGCGTGAAGGCCAAGCTTACATGTTCAAATATAGTCACGTTACAGTGCAGCCAACAAAAGAGAATTGTTGTCTTTCTAAACCCTTACGACTTTCTTTTTGTGAAGCACAAAAAAGAGAAAGTTTAAATATTGTAGCCTACTGGTTGCTATTGAAGCCAAAAGGAAGCAAAAAATCTCATAAAAGTGGTTCAAACAATTTCGTGTGCTATAAGATATATCTTATGAAGCTTTGTTTCAGAAAAATATTGAAATTGAAATCAATAATCACTGTTCATTCTCTCTTAGAGCAAGTGAGTTAAACACAAGGTCTGTCCGATCGTGTCCCAACAAAACATAAATGGGATTTGTGAACTAGATCAGTCAATTCATTTCATGCATTCATCAATTCATTCAAGAATAGGCAAAGGGTGGATGTAAGATTTTCAGCAAACAACGAATGCACTTTCCGTCTGTATTTATCACACAAATATGCCTTCAGAAGACTTAGTGCACGAGTCATATCGACTACTTTTAATGAAACTGACCATATTTTACACACCTTATTCATATAATTCTTACACGTGCTAGGCTACTAGCCTATTGTTATTATCATTTATTTACTTAACTGTATTGCAAATTACAAAAAAAATTATATTTTGTATATTAAACACTCACTTGTAAACAGGCAAAACCAAGTCAAAGTAAATCTAAACAAAACCCGTTATATAATAAATTCCTTGTGTTGTACTGCTCACGAATGGACACGAGGTGGCACTAGTTGTCAGTCTGACAAAACCATGTAGGCTACGTCTCAACGGCTTTTTGCTCTGTGATCAGGGTCACAAAGAATGTCAGTGATGAGTTCAGTTTAAATATGAGGTTAAAATAATTAAATATAAATGAATTTTGTAATTGTGAGGTAGAAAACACATAGTCTGAATTCACCAAAATCTAGGAAATCTCAACCCCTTCTTCTTCTTGTAATGGATATTATCTGGTTCTCTTATTAATATGCTGGTCTGGGGGCCTCAGCAGCTGGCTTTAGTTTTTGTTTAGAGTGCTGAAAAGGTCTGGAGAACATATAGAAAAGGCTATTGTAAATACAATCTGATTAGTCCTAGTTTAATGTCAATGTTGTGGAAATTGCTCTCAGCTGAACACAGACACAAGGCTCAAGCATTGCTTTTTTCGTAAGGCAATACTATATTCATGTACATGTTTCTCCTGTAGACCATTTTTATATTGACTTTTCCTAAAAAGATATAGGCTATCACAAAACAAACAACTTTTTATTCAGCCTCACCAAACCTCTTCATCTGTTCTCTCCTTTTTCTTTTGCTTTCCTCCTTTATTGGTCTTTCTCAATAACAACTGATAGGTTGTGAATAGCCACACACAGAGCCAAGCCTTTGACGTGCTCACAAAGGCTGCACTGAAGTAGCAGAGCACATGGTGAATACTTTTCTGTATCCTCCCTTCCTCAGAGCACTGTCAGAATATTCCATGGAAATGTTTTTATATGTGTGCGTGTGTTTTCAGATACTGCCTATTATCTGTTACACTCTGTTAGTATGAGAGTGAGGAAGAACACATTAGAGCAAGTCTGTGATATAAGGGCTGTATTTCTCTCTTACTAACTAGGCTATATTAAGACAGAAATCACACACGCACATGATGTACATACACACACCCTGTACACTGAAAACTATTCATTTTAAGGTTCAACCATTGTTAACTAATATTTTAAATGCAAGCTTCAGGAACAGGCTAAGCAAAAATCAGCAGAACAGTTTCTACTCGCACTTGTATCTAGGTCTGATCATTTTACTTGAAAGGATAGTTCACCCATAAACGAACATTCTGTCACCATTATGCCAGCTAACAGGGAACATTCTAAAAACTTTGGCACAAAAATATTACTTGTATATCAATTCAGAGAACATTCCAATAGCTTTCTGCCAAAAAAAAAAAATGTTCACTTAACTTTTTGAATGTTTAGAGATCATTTAGAAATAATGTTTCCATAACTTCAGCAAAATGTTCTTGGAACATATTTTTATTAGCTGGGATGTCTTCCCTTACCAAAAAGTAGTATACTTCAAGTTTATTTTATTAAGTATGCTTAGGTAAAGTTCAAGTATATTTTTAAGTATACTTTATGTAGTAATTATACAAATATCAGTGTACTAGTAGTATACTTGTAAGTGTACTATTTCAATACTCCTTGGGACTAAATTGGCCCACTTTCTAGTATATAAAAGTATACTTTTAAGTATACTTTTAGTTTAAAAGAAGTATACTAATAGCACACTTGAATAAACTTCTTTTTCGTAAGGGTTTGAAGAACTGTTTTTGTCCATGCAATGAAAGTCAATAGGATCCAAAGAACATCGGCCCACACTAAACTTAATTGTCTGGAGAAAGAAAAGACTGAAACATTTTTCAAACAATCTTCTTTTAGGTTCAATAGTAGAAAGAAGTCATAATTTGGTAACAATATGAGAGTGATTAAATTATGACAGAATCTTCCTTTTTAGCTATATCTTTAAATATGGATTTGCTACAGCATGGCTCACTAGCAAAACACAGGATTGCCCAGAAATTATTATGTGAAAACAACAGCCAGCTAAACCAGTACTAAACTGTGACACGTTAATTTAAGATTTATAACAATCACTATCAGAATGCAGATCAGCTGGTTATGATGATCTCCTTTCGTCTGAGTTGATCTGAGTTGATTGTAGGAGCCTCACCCTCTTGATATTTAACGAAATGTGCATGAAAGTGCAACAATGTGTTTTGACAATAAATAATTTGTGGATTGTTATCTACGGTCTCCTTTTTGATACCAAACGTATCTGCTCTTCTGCAAATCTTCACTCCCTCTTTTCCTTCATCCTGGCCCTCGTTCACCTTTCCTCAACCCTTTTCCTTCCATATTCCTTTCCTCCTACTCTCTCCAACTGCTCCCACCTCTCTTTCTCGCTGATGTTCCCATGGTATTGTGATCGTAAGGTCAGGGACTTGGGCTGCTCTGTGTTAATAAAGCCAGCTGGAAAGAATCCCAGGGCCTGTGCAGAAAATAGAGGAGCTACTGCAAATAAGCAAAGTACACAGACACACTCTCAAACTCCTAATGGGCCTCACACACACAACCACACGGTTTCAGCCACAAGGTATACGTTCAAAATTGCAAATTCAAGACAATACTTGTATTCAAAACCGATAGAAGTAATAGAGTCAAGCATGTTAGGACTTGCGATGAAAAAAGTGTGTCACAGGTAAGAGCAGTAATAACAGAGTCATTCATGCACTGACCTGCAATTCTGCTCTTTCTTACACCCATAATAATTTCAGTCTTAGCTAGAGAATTCTTTTGCATTAAAATAGGACAAGGTAAGTCAGTACAAATCCACATAAAGCATGCAATGTTTGACTGCTTACGTGTTTACCTATATGAGCAAAAAAAAAAAAAAAAAAAAAAAAAAAAGAGAGAGAGAGATTTCACAGCCAGACTGTTGAATCAGAAATCAGCATTTATTCACCATAATGTTTCTGTCTTCTCCTGTAAGTCTATTGTAGTGTGTACAGCAGCAGCAGCAGCAAACATCCACTTAACATCTAGTATAGAATCTGACTAAATGAATCCCAGTAAAAACCAACACATGGGCAAAAATGTCTCCTGGTGCAGATCTGAACAAGTGCTATAGAGGCACATGACACATGGTTAACATGTAGTCAAAGGCATTAATGATTCACTTTTATTGATAAGGCAGCAATGCTATAATATTTCTCACAGAGATGCAACTGCTTCCCCTTCAGTCTAAAAAGAGAATGCATTTTATGGTAAAAAGTCTTTGTCAGGAATGTAATGTATTTGTGAAATAAGTCATGTTAATAATGTAAGAACATCACATTTTCAGTTTAATCCAAAATCCAGTAATAATCCAAGTCTGTATTTTTCACAAACTGAAAATAGCATTAATATTAAACAATATAAATGATCACAGTATTTTGCTGTGGTGGAGCAAAAAAGTGTTTTAGAGATGCTTATTAAGACGTGTCATTTTTAGCAATACATCTGCCTATTTATACTTACATGTACCCATCTATATTCACCCAATTGCTTATTGTTGGTCTGACCTCTGAAATGGTATTGTACTTTTTAGTTTTTTTTTAGTTTTGTTTTATTGTTGTAATTGTGCTTCAGTGATGCAAAATCATAAGATCCTCAGTAACCCTGATCACCCTTAATTAAATACTGCTTATATGAGCTATATATGTTGTCCTAAACTAATAAAAAAAAGATATTTTCATATTTAACATTATCTTTTGTCTCTTTCAAATCATTTGAGCAGTAAAGTGGTTATGAGAACTTTTAGGTCACAAATCTCTGGTTAATGCAGTCTAAGAAAATTCAAAATAAATACTAAGAGTTATTATTAGTGATAAAATCTATTTATTCTATGTCTAACATTTAGGTCTCTGTTCAGTATGATAATATTTAGTGTAATGAAATTAGTCCTTATGCTTACAAAAATAAGTACTTGGCCAAATGGAAAGGTATACCATAGGATTTAATCTGTCTGTGCATTTAATCTGCTTTTAGATCAGATGTACATCAAAAATGAAATGAAGTGCACAGAACTGTGATTTTGTATATAGATTCAGCTTTAGAATGAAATTCACAATGTTAGGATAAATTTGTAAGACAATTCACTAGTAACAACAAAGGAAAATAAATAAGGAACCAAGAATATTAAAAAAAAACAACAACCACTAAATACTCTCAGAAACACTTGCTATTTAGAACAAAGCTTTTGAGAAGAGGAAATAATGAGAATGTTTCAAATCTCTTTTTTTTTTAAAAAGTTTAAATCAATACAGTAGATTTTGTTATTGCTGTTACAGTGCAAAGGTAGCATCATATAAAGTTTATTGCAACATGACTATTTGTGTTTGTTCTTTTAAGCCTTCCTTGTTGAAGGTTTGATGCACTTTGTGGTAAGTTAATAAAAAAAAAGTTACAAGTTATTTATTTGAATTTATAATCTGACAAAATAATACTAATTCTAGGTCTAGATCTAGATGAACAGGAAGCACAGAGCATTATTAACCCATGTGGGGTAAGTTACATGGGGGATACCAAGATAACACAAACCCTTCTTTAAGGCCCCACCACTCAGTCAAAGAAAGGAAAAACCACTGCTGCCAAAGAAAAGTGATCATCTGTCAAAGCCTGAGGGATTGCAGACACCTCAACAACAACCAAACACAGTAAAAAATGTTCATTTTATGAAAGGAAAACATTCCATATTCCTGCTCCGTGAAAAAAACAGCCTTTGGGTTTCTGTTTCGGAACAATGAAAACTACTCCCAACAAAAAGAGAAAGTTACAATCCCAGGGTGTAGATGTAGAGGCCTCCTGGCATGTGTGTGTGTCCAGATCATTAGGGAGGAGCTGCGCATTTTTAACCGATTACACAAATTGCAACAACACAGAGGGGGGAGATGATGTCATTGCTGCTTTGAAAGAGAAAAATGTCAGTTTTTCTTTTCCTGTAGTGTTGCTCTGTAATAAGTACTGCAGGTAGTTTTAAAAATGTGCTTGCTTAAATGCTTTCAGATGTTTCAAAAAGTAGGCAGAATTGGTGTATTGCTTGTAGTCCAAACTGAAAAGAAATGAATCAAAACAATCCATTTGAACACAGAGATTGGCTCCAATCCTGGAGCTTCCAAAGGTCTTTTCCAAAGATTATATGTATGATGAGCATAAAATTTCAAAATATCCAGGAAATGCAATTGTACAGCAGGTACAGAGGGCAAACTGTTTTAATACATGAAGAAAAATGTGATTAGTCCATTTATGTACCATCAAGTTCGGATCTCTTGTTCACGTTCAGGTGTATATCTCTTGTCGTCCACTGGGTGTAAGTCCCCCACTGAAAGTCCCTGTTCTCTGGTTGTCCATGATCTGAAGCACATCCTCTAGGATCGATGGCCCCAAGTCCAGATGGAGGGAAAGCATAGAGCCAGCGTTGGACAGATACGGCTTTTCCTCCTCATCTACATTCTTCACATACTTCTCATTCTCTTCAGGTTCCGCACTTTGTCCATAGGCGTGCAAATGAAGTGGAGAGCGGTCCGGAGATGCAGGAAGTGAAGTATGCTGTGACACGCTCCTCTCTTCCAGGTGCAGTCTGGGAGGTTTGGGAGGTGGAGCGAGAGATGGAGATGTTGGGGGCGATTGGGTCGTTGTCAGTGCTGTTGGGACCTCAGTGGTCACCGTTGCTGTTGAAATCAGAGGGGCTGTGGCCGTCGGGGCCGGAAGGGTGAGCGCCTGCACCCCTCCAAAGATAGGAAGTGACAGGGCATTTTTCAAAAGTGGCGAGCACTCGCAGGCCGGTGGGTGACTGCTTGCACTCGCTGTGCGACTTAGTTGGAATGACCCCTGGTGACCTTGTTGCCCTGGTAAAAGGTGAAATTTACCTTGTAGGAATGACAAGTCACCAAAAAGATCATCTGCACCTCCACCACTGCCAATGTGGATGGTGTGTCTGAAGTCTCCCAGCGGAGGGCTGATCATGTCAGACGAAAGAAGGTCACGCAACTTTTCCTTCTTTCCTTTACGGCTTCGTCGTTTAAGGTATATGGGAGCCTTGGCAGACATGTCCGACCCACTGTGCCCTCCCGAACAACAGAGAGACAGACCTTGCAGCAGGGTGAAGGGAAGAAACGAGAGGTGAAAAGAATAAATGAACTGTACACTTGAAGGAGAGACAAAAATCACAATGCGCTTAGCATTCAAAATCAATCCAACTGGACGCTTTTTTGTTCCTTTCTTCTGGAAATTTCTTCATTGGCTCAGAGTGGCTTCAGTGGCTTCATTGGCTCAGAGCCACATCCAAAAGGACAGTAATCCTATCAGGACAACAATTCTGCCATCATTTAGAAGCTGAAAGTCCAGTCTACCTGCAGTTTGGGAGAAAAGAGAGAGTATTTAGCACATACACTGTAGTACATAAGAACTCAACACTGATTTAGCAAGTTTGACAAAATAAAGCAGCTGACATTAAATTCAAAAGTGAAGAGAAAGCGATTTATAAAAGCAAATTGGGTTATATAACTTTTATAAATAAAAGTTATGTATCAGGCTTTCTACAAAAATATTAAGCAGCACAACTGCTGATAGTAGTAATAAGAAGAAACATTTCAGCATATTACAAAGATTTCTGAAAGATTATGTGACAATGAAGACTGGAGTAATAGCTGCTAAAAATTCAGTTTTGACATCAATAAACTACATTTTAATACACTGAAAATAGAAAACAGTTATTTTAAATTGTAATATTTCAAAATTAATAAATGCAGTTTTGGTGAGCTAAAGAGACTTCCTTCCCAAATATTTGAAAAATCCATTAAAACATCTGACCCCAATCTTTTCCGTGATATGAACTAAGCCAAACTTTAAAGTAAAAAAAAAAAAAAAAAAAAAATTCACATTACAAAAAGTTTAAACCAAATTCGAATTCAGTGCAAACACATTGGTTCGTTAGGTCAAAGCTAAAAGTGGGATTCACTAACAGAAGGGAAGACAACAGAAAAAATGTTGAAGTGAGAGATAATAAACTATAATTTGGAAAGAGTTGGAGCAAATAATCAGGGTTTGTTAGTCTTGGCATGTTTGAATTGACTTGCACGCATATGAAAGATGACTATATCATGTCTCTGTGTGTCTGCTGATAATGGACTTGGCTGTCAAAACTTATAAAGGTTCAGCAGCAGTTTAATGGGAACATTTGTGTGACTGTTTTACTGTGTCTGTTTGTGTGCTGAAAAGTTTAACAGACCGTAAGACCTGTATGAGTGTGACAATACATCAGGGGCTCTAGAGCATGACTCCTAATGCATGCCTTCAGCATTAAATCATACTTCTGGAGCTGGTTCTGTTAACTACATCCCGGTGTGTGTGTATTTCCTTCAACCTTGACTTTTTATCAAAGTGAGTTTAACTAGCACACACGCCGAAGAAAAACAAAGGCCAGTGTTTCAATCTCAAGTGTGGGAAAAGCCACCTCGCTGTTGCATAAGTGACCCAGCAAAAGTCAGAGAAGTTCTGAAATGTTCCAGAGAATAAACTACAGTGTGTTTAGACATCATTTCCCTCAAACTATACTGATCCTAGATTTGTCAACTGACTGTTTTGTGTCAGACTGCATCAACATCGTATGTAGGCCATTCAATGAAACACGCCTATTCCAGTTTGATCATGTGATTCATAATGTAAGATTTTAAACATTCTAGATGAGCAATGTTTTTAAATAGTAACAAATTGCTATTTTTAAGTGATAGAGGAAACTTGGTGAGTTTATTTCTTAAAAAGATGCCATTGACAAATGTTTCATCATATGAGTACTATTCATTGATTTACATCATTAAAAAAAAATGAAAATTCTGTCATCATTTACTCATTCTCATGTTTTCCAAATCTGTACAACTTTCTTTCTTCTATAGAACATAAAAGGATATATTTTGAGAAATGTCTCACTGTTTATTTTGTTCATACATTGTAAGTCAATGGTCACCAATGTTTTTTTTTTGGTCCTAAATGTTCCTCAAAATATCTTCCTATGTATTCTGCAGAAGAAAGAACAGCCCACATGTTTGGAACGACATGAGCGTGAGTAAATGAGGACAAAACTTTCATTTTAAGGTGCAGTATCCCTTTAATGGAAAACATTATGGTAACAAGTCATTTCAATAATGCTGTCATAAACTGAGTCAGAAACAACAGGTAAGTAGAATAACAGGATGATTTATTGACTGAATGAAAGCAGGTAGTGAGGAACAAGTGGCAGGTGAGTATCTTGAAGATAGAATCAGTTCAAAGGGGCTTAGCTGAATACCGATGATGTTTGTCGTTGGAGGATCGGAGGAGAACGGGAACCAGGAACAATGGAATACTTCGTTGGAGGATCGCTGAAGGATCATCGGGAATCCTAAAGGTAAGTATCAACAGGTAAGAGACCCCGGGGTCTGGGAACAGTCCTGGGTAGTGAACGGTAGACCGGACGATGAGTGTCTGTGTGAAGCGTGTATTTGAGGGAGTGCTGATTGATAGCTGCAGGTGCGGGTAATCAGTATTCAGGTGATAGTGATCTGGTGATTGTTGTGGCCGGTGACTGAGGTGGCTGTGACTGTGCAGAATCCCTGACACTACCCCCTCCTCCAGGGGCAGCTCCTGACACCCTCGTGCAGCGGCAGGGGGCGACCACGGCCTCTGGGTGCAGGACGATCACGGTGGACACGATGAAATTCCTCCAATAGCAAGGGATCAAGGATGTCGTCCCGGACCACCCAGGAACATTCCTCTGGTCCATAGCCTTCCCAGTTGACTAGGTATTCGAGCCAGCCACCCCGTTGTCGCAAGTCCATGATGTCTCTGACCTGATATATGAATGGCTGGTCCAGGATCTCTAGAGGAGGAGGCTTGTCCGGCTCGTGGGGTTCTGAAGTGGAAGGAGAGAAGGGTTTAAGGAGGGAAACATGGAATGTGAGGTGAATTCGATACATGGGTGGCAATTGGAGCTGGTAGGTAACCTCGTTAATCTGCCTCTGAATCGTGAACGGACCAATATAGCGGGGACTCAGCTTTCTGCAGGGCAGACGGAGGCGCAGATCCCGAGTGGACGGCCATACCTGGTCTCCTGGATGGTAATTGGGAGTTGGAGCATGCCGGGCATCTGCAAAATCCTTATGTCTCCGCACTGCCCGTTGGAGGTGGATGTGAGCTGAGTCCCACACTCTCTCGCTCGCTCGGAACCAGTAGTCTACAGCTGGAACCTCCGAGGGCTCTGCTGTCCACGGAAAGAGCGGGGGCTGGTAGCCGAGTATGCACTGGAAGGGCGTGAGGCCGGTGGTGTTCTGTCGGAGGGAGTTCTGTGCATACTCGGCCCATGGGAGAAAGTGGCTCCAGCTGTATTGATCTTCTTGGCAGTATGCCCGGAGGTAACGTCCGAGTTCCTGGATCTTCCGCTCAGCCTGGCCGTTCGTCTGTGGATGGTAACCGGAGGACAAGCTCACCGTGACCCCTAGCAGACGGAAGAAGGCTTTCCACACATGGGAGATAAATTGCGGGCCCCGGTCAGAGACGATATCCTCTGGTATCCCAAAGTTCCTGAAGACATGGGTAAATAGTTGTTCAGCGGTTTCTAGGGCAGTTGGCAATCCACGGAGGGGAATTAACCTGCATGCTTTTGAGAAGCGGTCCACTGCCACTAGGATACATGTGTGACCGTCAGACTCTGGTAAGTCCGTCGCAAAGTCTATTCCCATGTGTGACCAGGGCCGGCGAGGAATGGGCAGGGGCACGAGCTTGCCCACCAGAAGGTGAAGAGGAGTCGATGACATGGCACAGACTGAGCAACTACGAACGTACCTGTTGACATCACAGGACATACTGGGCCACCAGTACCGAGCTTGGAGGAGCGAGAGGGTCCGTTGGCTGCCTGGATGTCCAGAGCCCGGTACACTATGAACTGAGCCCAGAAGGGACTGCTGTTGGGATGTAGGGACGAATGGTTTCCCTTCTGGGCCTCCCAGCGGAGCGGGTTCGGTTTGAGTGGCGGCTCTGATCTCTTCATCGATGTTCCAGAGGAGGGGGCTTACAATAAGGGCTGGAGGGAGAATCGGCTCTGGATCTGATGGAGCATCGGAGGAATGCAGGCGAGATATGGCGTCAGCTTTGCAGTTGCAATTTCCTGGACGATAGGTTATGATGAAATTAAACCGGGTAAAATACAAAGCCCATCGGGCTTGTCGGGGATTGAGCCTCTTGGCTTCACAGAGATATTGGAGGTTTTTGTGATCAGTGATGACAGTGAAGTGATGGTTTATGGTTTATGGTTTATCCCTCCAGGCAATACCGCCACTCTTCTAGGGCTAGTTTGATGGCCAACAGCTCCCCGTTTCCGATATCATAATTCTGCTCCGCTGGGGTCAGTTTTTTAGAGTAATATGCACAAGGCTGGAGGTGTGGAGGCTCACCGAATTGCTGGGACAGCACAGCTCCAACTCCAGTGGTGCAGGCATCCACTTCCACCACGAAGTGAACATGGGGATCTGGATGACGAAGGATGGGAGCCATGCTGAAGGAGGTCTTGAGTTCTTCGAAGGCTTCGTGGGCGCTGGAGTTCCAGGACAGGGACTTGGGCTTTCCTCGGAGCATGGTGGTCAATGGGGCCGTATGGAGGCTGAAATCTTTGATGAAGCATCGATAGAAATTAGCAAATCCCAGGAATCTCTGAAGCTCCTTTACTGACTGGAGAATTGGCCACTCCGCAATGGCTGTCACCTTCCACTGGTCCATCCGGATTTCCTCCTGGCCGATGATGTAGCCGAGAAACTGCACAGTGGGGCGATGGAATTCGCACTTCTCCAGCTTCAGGTACAGATGGTGCTGGCGGAGCTTCTGAAGGACCTGCTTCACTTGGTGGTGATGGTCAGCCAGGTTCCGGGAGTAGAGGAGTATATCATCGATGTAGACAATCACGAAGTTGTGGAGCACCTCGTTCATGAATTCCTGGAAGACGGATAGGGCGTTGGCAAGGCCATAGGGCATAACTAGGTATTCATAGTGGCCGGAAGGGGTAATGAAGACCATCTTCCATTCATCCCCTTCCCGGATTCAAACGAGGTTATAAGCGCTCCGCAGGTCCAGTTTGGAGAAGATGCGTGCCCCACAGAGTTCCTCGAGAGCGGCAGGGACCAGGGGAAGTGGATCAGGAAGCTTGACCGTCTGGGAGTTCAGAGCTCGGTAATCAATACAAGGCCGCAAGCCCCCGTCCTTCTTATCCACGAAGAAGAAACTCGAGGCCGCCGGTGAGCTGGATGGCCAGATGAATCCTTGGTTAAGAGCCTCCTTGATGTATTCCTCCATAGCCTTGTGCTCCAGGATGGACAACGGATAAACTCCTCAAGGGTAGAGTGTATTTCCAGGCAGCAAGTCAATAGCGCAGTCCCATGACCGATGAGGTGGTAGTTGGGTAGCTGCCTGCTTGCTGAAGACATCCTGGAACGCCACATAATCAGATGGGACGGAGGGAGTCACACTGGGCTCGGGACTCTCAATACACGTGGATGCAATCTGGACAGCAGGTGACTTGTGGAGTGGACGTGGAAGTTCAGTGAGACAGTGTTGGTGACAGAATTCGCTCCAGCGAATAACCTCACAGGAGTCCCATCTGATCTCTGGAGAATGGAGGATGAGCCAGGGGCGTTCCAGGATGATGTCCACCGTGGGTCCATCCAGTACCAGAAATGTGATTTCCTCTTCATGCAAGTTACCGATCTTGAGTTTCAGTGGAGGAGCCTCATGCTTCACATAACCACGTCCTAGCAGTTTTCCTTGGATGGTTTCGACTCGGAGCTCCTGGGCATGACGGCGGCGAGGCAGATGTAGGCGACTCAAAAGATCTTTCGATATGAAATTGCCCGAGTCGACAAGCGCTGAGGCTGTAACAGAATGGGCTGGAGTGAATAGTTGTACTGAAAGCATGGATAGCGTGGAAATGACTGGATCTAACTGAATGGTACTCACTGCAGGACGTAGGGGTCTGATGGGGCAGGTCCAAATGTAATGATCGGTAGCGGCACAATAGAGGCAGAGTCCAGCCGCAAGTCGGCGAGCGCGTTCTGCATGAGTAAGCCGGTTGGAATCCATTTGCATAGGTTCTGGTACTGGGGAACCGGTGGCGGGTGAGACAGACTGGTGAGTGGCTTCGAGGGTGTGGCAAGCGGATAAGCGCTGTGAGATGTGACTGTAATCAGTATTCAGGTGATAGTGATCTGGTGATTGTTGTGGCCGGTGACTGAGGTGGCTGTGACTGTGCAGAATCCCTGACAAATGCACTATATGTAAACTAAAATCTAAAAATATACGCAGCAGGAATAAAGACAAAATGCTCATTTTTGTTTACACATTTTTGTTTAAAATGTGCAATTTTGCTAACATAACAAGAGGAACTTGGAAACTGGTTTCATGAGAAACCCTTTAACTATGAGTGTGGATGGCAAACGCACAGATGCGAGTACACATGTACATGCTTCACAGAAGCCAGTGTGCTGACTCACTAAACTGAGCAACATAATGATGAACCACAGATAAACAGAGTCAGAAAACAATTAGCACCTCAGTTCCAGCCCAACTGAACCAACAGATTATTAGATTACACTGCAACCTGATTAATTAATTAGACTGCATTGCAACCTGCATGTTTTATTTCAAAATTACATTTCATTTTTAGGTGAGATCATTTAGTTATCATTTAGTTATAAGTTATTTATATGAGGTACAAGTGAAATAAATGATTTTATCAGGACACTGTCATACATTGCAATTTAAATTTAGAATGAAATAACCAGATCAACCAGCACTTAAAATACACAAAGATTTAATTGGGTGAAATGAATAAACTACGAAACGGTTAAATTACATACAGCAGCATCACCTTTATAATATGAGCTTGGTGTATAATATGAGTGAATACTGCATTTAACAAAAGTGGGTCAGCATTACATTCTTGGATAACAACTTTGGATGTCAGAAAGGCTTTAATCAAACTAACAGTTTTTCCCGAGAAGGAATGGTGCAAGTCCTGTTCAGACTCGCAGAGGAGTGTCAGGAAGTGGTGATGCTTTTTCTTTTATGGTATTCCGATATCTCTGTGTTTATAACAGTCTAATCATAGATATTAGACAATTCAGTGGAACTCTGGAACCTTGGAGAATACGATGTGTACCATCATTTAACCCAATTAAAGTCAAGTTGAAAAATAAGACATTTCACAATGTGGAGATGAACCATGCCGCTCCTCTGAAGGCCTGAGGTTATTTATTAGTTTCTGAGCAGAAGTGAACAATGTTGCTGGAAAGCGTAAATGAGGCGCTGTGCTCAGACAAGCCCTCAACAGACTGCTCTGTTTGGTAGACAATGCAGAGAACAAACTGACACAAAAACACAACAGCTTTTGGTTTGTTTGACAGAGAGAGTTACTGTCAAACCTGACAGTCAACCATTAAAACACCACTGGTATGATCTTTGTCCTGATCTCAGAGACTAACACATATTTTTATTATCAAACAGAAGAATGAGCACTGAAGAACATTGAAAATATCTGCTCTACTCTAACTCAGAAAGAACAAGCAATGAATTCATTAAAATTATCATTCTTATTAGGATCTGCCTCCAAATATTCAAAACAGTTATCAAACCAATTGCACTAATGGCAGTGAGGTGTACCTATAAAATTTGACATTATAACAGATTTGACTGGGAAAAACATTCTCAGGACAACCACATACTCACAAAAATTCTGCCCAACCACATTCTAAACGCAGAAAAGGAAAAATACAGACTGAGCAAACCATAGAGATGGGCCATCAGAGCACCTCCCCCAGGTTAAAAATGGCTTAAAAATGCATATTGAGGAAGCTGTTCTGCTTGAATGGAAGTCAGTGGAGGAGAATACACTCAACACACTGCTCCTGTGCGGAAACATCTCGTAAAAAATTGACTGCTTTCTGCTAATTGTCATAAACATATTCGCAATGACGTAGTCATTTTGGAATGAGCTATAATTAGAGTCAGATATCCAAAAATATCGGTTTTATAAATTAACTTATGAGCAATTTTCTAACAGGTGTGGTTCATTTAATGAAACTGCATGTTCTTCTATGGGATTGCAGATAAAATTATGAAAAGGAAAACCAAAGAGCCACCATATGTACAGTTGGCTTATAGGTCACATGTGATCACCATTAACGCTTCTTTTATGTTTCTCTAATGATATGCCAAGGTTGTCATCCCATGCTCTATACATTTAAATAGAGCTGCATTTCCTCACAGAAAATATCAAACAACTAAACACGAACAAAAACATTTACTTTTTTCAATAATTGTACCTCAGTTGTAATCAAAATTACGTTTCAGTTATGCTTCTACCTATCTGTTAGCAAAGCCTATTAGCCAAACTTCAATTTCAAACTCATACTTCAAAGACAAAGATTTTTCTAGATCAAAATTACACCTGCAACAATGTGAATTTCAATTCATTTTAATTCCAGTGCATTTTATTCAAATTCGAACTGGAATTCTTTTTGCAATCTCGAACTTTAAAAAAAAAAAAAAATCAAGCTCAGGAAATGAATTAAAATACAGCTGTTGTAGAGGCAGTGGTCAGCCTGTCATGCGCGCTTTCACAAGCTCCAAAAGTACCACCCGGGCACGTTTTAACGTCATTATACTCATTTACAGATCATATTTAGTACACATTTATCTTTTAAACAAGCAGATGATACTTTTGTGACTGAAGCAGAGTCATTTAACTCAGTAGTCCGCAGCCTACATCTCGCATGGCTGCAGCCTAATGTCATGGCAGTTTGGGCGCACCACCCTGCGCTCGTTTGGCCACAAGAGCAACACAACACCCCATATTGCATGATCACTGAAGGACACAATAGATAGTTTCTTATACTGTATGTTCAAGAGAGTTTATCAGAGTCATCACGTTTTAAACGGTGATTTGCATTATAACAAATATGACTGATCTGAAGAAAGAGGAAATTACGCATAACTCATTCGTGAAAGCACTCCTGTATGTTTACTTCACATTTTGTATTTAAGCCGAATGCGATGTATTCAAAACTCCACATGCAAATACTAAGATTTGCCTACCTTTGAGATGCCCCTGTGATCAAAATCCTATCCAAAACGCATCTATGCGCAGGACTTTCAGGTCAAAATTATTCAATATCAATTCTGCTCTGTCATGTATACTTCCTTCCTCACGAAAACCTGCAGAACTGACAGAAGTATAAAAATATCCCTAACACTTGATACCGCATACCTATACAGAGAGTATTTGCTGATCCAGTAGAAACAGAGACGCGCTATAGAGCTCTGTAAGCCCACCTCACATCACTGCTGAAAAAGAGCGCACAGGACTGGACTCCATGGATCTGGATCGTCGTTCCTATCTACAATTGTGGTATCCAGGCCATTATTTGGCGTTTACCGCCGTGTTGTCACGCTTCTTCCGTGTTTGCTGAAGATTCCAGCAGGACGGCGGAGGGAGTCTGTAGCGCATCGCACACACGCGTACGCCGCTGTCAGCTCACGTTTGCGTGACTCTCAATAATTTGAAGTTATCACACCCTCCACTCTCGCATAAACCATATCACAACAATGTGAATGTCTCCCTATCCAAACTTCTAATCTATCATATACTCATCGCTACTCAAAAAAGACAGAGATAACTGTTAGTCATCACATCCTCTATAAATAAAAAAACAAATGCATTATCAATCCTCACTGAAAAATAAAAAAACAACCTAAAAAATAATTAAAAAAAAAAACTAAAAATAAACGTTTCTTAATAAATGTACCCCAACTCCCAACAAAATTGTTTTAACTTCCAATCCATTGATTGTAAGGTCTACAAACCTTCAAATTTCAAGACATTTTAAACCTTTCTGAAAATTTCAAACAACGTTTTTTTTTTAATCACAAAAACACTTAAAGTTTGTCTTGACAGATGTTCTTTTTCTGATTTAAATTACACTTGGAGTAATATGAATTTCCCGAATATATACTGTGTATATATATATATATATATATATATATATATATATTAGGGCTGTCAAACGATTAATCGCGATTAATCGCATCCAAAATAAAAGTTTTTGTTTACACAATATATGTGTCTTCTGTATATATTTATTTTGTATATATAAAGACACACGATGTTGTGCATATATTTTGAAATATTTACATGTATTTAAAAGTTTATTTATATTCATATAATTTATATTATATAAAATATATTTAATATATAAATATAACATGTTTTTCTTAAATATATACATGCATGTGTTTGTATTTATATATACATAATAAATATACACAGTATACACACATATATTATGTAAACAAAAACTTTTATTTGGGATGCGATTAATCGCGATTAATTTTTTGACAGCACTAATATATATATATATATATATAGGGATTGAAATGAACTTTTTCACTCACCAGCCAATTTGGCTACTAAATTTTTAAGTTACCGGCCATTCATAATTTCTACTAGCCACAAAAAAAATAAAAATAAAAAAATAAAAAAATAAATATAAGTAAACCAACAGCTTGAGACTGTCTACACTGGACGTGACAAAGCGACCGTTGCAAATAATTTTGTGTCAGCTCTAGGGGTGTGTGATATTGACAAAAAATAATATCTCAATATTTTCTGGGATTTTATCGATAAAGATAATTAGACGATATTTTGCTGAGTGTGTTATTGTGCTGATATCTTAAGGACTACCGTGGACAGCTGACTCTTAAAATTTTTGATATTCTTCATATTCTGTGTGGTCAGTTCACAGCAGCGATAAAAATGTATCTTTTCCAATAAGTTTAGATTGATTTTTACCTTTTATGGGCATTTTTACCTTTATAAATCCATTTTTTCTAAAGGTGTGTATCATCTTTTGAGTCAAATTCTTACATTTAATGAGGCAATTATAATAATACTACATTTAGGCTGTTACTAAACAAATGAAATCAGTATCAATAAAATTCATCTTTGCAGAAGTTGCATATGAAGTGGCATTTAGATGTATTTACACGTCAATGCAGCATGCTTTAACCTGCAGTTACAAATGCATAAATAATGTTTTGATATTTTAAACATGAAATGTTGAATACTGACATTTGAAACTATTTTAAAAATGAAAAAATACTTTAAACGTGAAATTAAAACCGCCAGTAGGTGGCAGCAAGTCACTGTTAAGTGAGTCATTGAGATTGAACCGATTCATTTAAACAGTTGATTCATTCAGGAACGAAACAGCGTCATGTTGCTCAGAGACGCAGAACAGCGCTGTGTTTGTAATGTTTTTTTGTTGGCGAAATAGCACAAAAACAGCCATGTCTAAAACGTAAGTCTCTTGATATTAACTTATTGTTTGTTGAACTGTTGTATAAAATCAATATCACATTTGCAACCATGCTGATTTTTAAAGAAAAAAACTGCACTCTTCGTGTGTGATTAACTATATGAATTGATATAAATATATATATTTTCTAACCCCCTTTTCTTGAATTATGTGATCATTCTTAATGCATATTAATAGACGGAATCATGCAGTGAAAGAACACACTCTAAAGGCGCACGATACTAAGTTGGTCTAACTAGACTTCTTCTCGTCGCGTATGCATGCACTCTGTAGGTGTGTTTTGTTTGGTTTTTGCAATATACCCGATAATGTCATGATGTTCAGTATTTGCGCTAAACCTGCACAGATTTGGCTTGCATGAACTTCCCAAGAAATTAATGAGTGAACATAACTTAACCCACCAAATTGGCTAGTGATTTGACAGCGTTACCCGCCACAGCTGATTTTTACCCGCATTTGGCGGGTGTTAATTTCAAACCAGGTGCATCTCAATAAATTAGAATGTCGTGAAAAAGTTCATTTTTTCTTGCAACTTATTTCAAAAAGTTAAACTTTCATATATTTTAGATTCATTACATGTAAAGTAAAACATTTCAAAAGTTTTTTGTTTTAATTTTGATGATTAGAGCTTACAGCTCATGAAAGTCAAAAATCTAGTATTTTAGAATATTAGAATATTTACATTTGAGTTTCAATAAATGACCATCCCTACAGTATAAATTCCTGGTATCTCTTGTTCTTTGAAACCACAATAATGGGGAAGACTGCTGACTTGGCAATGGTCCACAAGACTATCATTGACACCCTCCACAAAGAGGGTAAGTCACAGAGGGTCATTACTGAAAGGGCTGGCTGTTCACAGAGTGCTGTATCGAAGCATATTAAATTCAAAGTTGACTGGAAGGAAGAATTTTGGTAGGAAAAGGTGCACAAGCAACAGGGATGACCGCAAGCTTGAGAATACTGTCAAGCAAAACTGATTCAAACACTTGTGAGAGCTTCATAAGGAGTGAACTGAAGCTGGAGTCAGTGCATCAAGAGTCACCACGCTCAGACATCTTCAGGAAAAGGGCCACCAAGCCACTTCTGAAACAGGAACAACGTCAGAAGCATCTTACCTGGGCTAAGGAGAAAAAGAACTGGACTGTTGCTCAGTGGTCCAAAGTCCTCTTTTTCAGATGAAAGTAAATTTGCATTTCATTTTAGAAATCAAGGTCCCAGAGCCTGGAGGAAGAGGAAGAGGCACAGAATCCATGTTGCTTGAAGTCCAGTGAAGTTTCCACACAGTCAGTGATGATTTGGGCTGCCATGTTATCTGCTGGTGTTGGTCCACTGTGCCTTTCAAACCACAGTCAGTCACAGCCATCTACCAGGGAAATTTTAGAGCACTCATGCTTCCTTCTGCTGGACAAGTTTTATGGAGATGATTTCGTTTTCAGCAGGACTTGGCACCTGCCCACACTGCCAAATGTACCAAAAGCTGGTTCAATGACCATGGTGTTACTGTGCTTGATTGGCCAGCAAACTTGCCTGACCTGAACCCCATAGAGAATCTATGTGGTATTGTCAAGAGGAAGATGAGAGACACCAGACCCAACAATGCAGATGACCTGAAGGTCGCTATCAAAGCAACCTGGGCTTCCATTACACCTGAGCAGTGCCACAAACTGATCCCCTCCATGCCACGCTGAATTAAAGCAAAAGGAACCCCTACTAAGTATTGAGTACATATAGAGTAAATGAACATACTTTCCAGAGGGCCAACAATTCCCTAAAAAAATTTTTTATTGGTCTTATGAAGTATTCTAATTTGTTGAATTGGTGGGTTTTTGTTAAATGTGAGCATAAATCGTCACAATTAAAAGAACCAAAGACTTAAATTACTTCAGTCTGTGCACTGAATTTATTTAATACACGAGTTTCACAATTTGAGTTGAATTACTGAAATAAATGAACTTTTCCACAACATTCTAATTTATTGAGATGCACCTGTATATATATATATATATATATTGAATTAGAAATTAAAGGTGTGATAAAATGGAAATAGCAACAGCTTGTTATGACATACATCCGAGTGTAATGGATTATAAAAATAATGTTGGGCACTCAAACGTGCAAGGCCAATGAACATGAGATTGCAGGGGGTTTAAGTGGAATACATGATTGGAGAAGTCCTGTATACGTCACCAGACAGAAGTCTGTAATTTTTACTGCAGCTCCAGTTATGACATTTTGAGTAAACATTACAAGGTCTTATTATACTTCTTTACAGATCATATTTATTAGTATTAACTTTTTAAAAAATAGACAATACTTTTTTAACTGATGCAATACCTTTACCCATGCATTCAGCTCTAACAATAGCTGCTGGCCAGTTGTTGTTTGTCTGTCTGCCTTTGGGAAGATCTTAACCTTGTTGTTTCCTATACCTATTTCTGTGGAGATTTCATTTGTTCTTTCAAGCCTGTACTGTAGATCCTAAACACAATCCTGTGACTCATGCAGTCAGTAAATACAGTTCCTGCATACTGCTTCCTATTAATAGCTCATAATAATTGTCCTGTCTTTGTAACAAATAGAAGTTCTGGTTTTCCTTATTGTGCTCCAAAGTTCATCACACAGTGACAATGACAGGAAGTCCAATGGAAATTTACGTCACACAGATTGTTCACACAACATAGCAGCAAAAGATGACTCAAGCATATGCACTAATTAACAATATTACATATTGGACAAAAACGGTTTAGTTTTCCAAATTTAGCTTGGATATGCTGAGTTTAGGACACTCTTGGGAGCTTGAACAGACAGCATTTATGAAACACAACAGTTTACCCATTTGAAGTCACTTCCTCATCTTTCTTATCTCATCATTCTTCTTTCACAGCTCTCTGTGTTCCACTGTTGTTTCACATGGGAGAATTCCTCTAATCCACAATGTGGGTCCAGACACTCCAGACCAAACTAAATGTGGCTTCGCCACCATCTTATTTTCTAACTAATCTCTCTGATAATTCTGATCATGGACCTTCTGCCAGTTTTGACATTTAGATTCTTTTCATTATATTTACACATTCAGCGGTTTGACGTAACATTTTTAAATCTGTCTAAAATGGCCTCTTGCTTTTTCTCTTCTTTATTATTTCATTCCATACTAATGAAAACAATGTTTGATGGTTCTGCTCAACATATGGAGACCAGCGTGAAGCGATAACATCTTTTCTTTGTCACTTCCTCTCAGTCTGCTATCTGAACTCTTTACATTTTCTTGCTTTGACTATCTGCTTATCTGCCCTCATGACCCTATCTGCTCTTGTGAACTACAAGCCCTCAGCATCACACATATTTGCCTGCAGAACAATCTTGGGAAGTAGGGCCAGCTATTATCCATCTTTCTGTTCTTCAAATCCACTCCAGATGTGATGTGCATTTTGTAGAGCAGACCTGATTCCTGAACACATGCTTCTATAGAAACATACAAATAAGACCAGAAACACAATGCATGCCACTCATTTTACTTCAAATACTGTCTAAAGATCTTCTTTCTGAAGCTGAAATTGGAATCAGTGAGTGATAGCATACCTCAGGACTGTAGGGATTTGCGAGTGGAGCTAACTGTCTTAATTTGCCTAGAATAAGATCACAATAAAATTCATTTCTAATCATGACAGCATGAATACATACAGACAACACACATAGGCCTAATGAAGTAGCCTGAACAATTTTTTGTTTCATAAAAAGCGAGTCCATACTATATTAATCAAGCTTTTAAGTTTTTCCAGGTCAGGTTGTTACGCCTTGGAAAGTCATATGTAACTCGATTACACTAATGATCAAACACATGCAAGCTTTTCCCAGCGGAGCTGAGTGCGTTCGGGGGTCAGGCGCACTGCAGTATGCTGACTCTACATCCCGCTCAGCTGCACAGTCTCTTCAGCTCTTCCTCTGAACACGGAGAGCCGCACTTCACTCAACAGCTTTAAAATGAAATATGCACATTGGTTTATCAGCACCGAAATCGCATTTCAACACGTTTATCTGCAGCTGATTTACAAGAAAGACTAACGCACCAGAATTTCCACTTTGTGATTGTTATCGAGAAGTTTCTCACGGCCGTGATAACAAATCTACTGAACATTCACGCCTTTGCTCGAAACCATTGCGCAAACAGCGTAAATTCACCTGAATAAACTACAGCTGCCACAGCCAAAAATGTCTGTTTAATCTTACTCAAATTCTAGAACAAGCACGGTGACGAATATTCGAACTTTTCTTTTTATACTTCCAATGGTAACCATTTACCGTTCCAGTTAAAAATTTAAACCACAATCCCACATCGCCTGGTCAAATTCAAATACATAACAACGCACTGATAGAAGTGAACTAACTTACAATAATTCCGTTGCTTAGATCCAGTGTTACATTTTGTGCCACAGTAACGATATTCCTTACATTTTATACCAGTCCGTTGGGGCTCAAAGACAGTCTGGCAACAGTTTAAAGCATCGGTGACACATGGTGAGGGTCCAGCCTCAGGGTCCTCGCGCTGCACTCAGCCGGTTTTAACGGTCGCTGGGTAACGCGCCATTGTGACTGAATACAAAGCGGGGGCCCGGGAGGGCTAGAGGTGAGGCCGCCGTCGCGCTTTAAAATCGGCCTTAGTATATTGGTGTTGCGTTGCCAAGCGATTCTGAATACTTGATAGACTTGATAGATGACACTCATCAGGCCTGAAAGTTGAAAACATAGCAAGCAGAGGAGGAACAACCGTTAGTCAGTATCATACAAACTAAACGGGGGATTTTCATTCTGAGCAAGTATATAAAGGGACCTGTTGAGAGGCCTACAGGAGCATTTCATGCAGTCCTTGTTTGCAGGTCTCTGGGCAGTTGAAAGCTTTCTGGTTGAGTTTCAAGGCCAAATTCAGAACAACTTGTTCTCTGCATGGTGCAGACGTGGTTAAAATAATGAAAATATATCTCATTCTCAACCTATCATTTGTTATAGTGCCTTTTCATACATATTTCATCATTATTACAGAAAATAAATCAAATTCAGATCTGCAAGCACAAGAATCTTAAGTCAGATACTGTTTTGTCTAGTGGAGGAACAGGAAGGAGGAGGAGAGATTTGCATTTGAGGCATGCTGATTCTTGGTAAGATGGTAAACTTCATAGATGTGGATTGGTTAAGGTCAAAGTTCATGACCCTTCGAAGACTTAGCTGGGAGAGCTGTCTGAGAAAGAGGTCTGCTTTGTGCTTAGACATGTATGGGAACAGAAAATATTTTAAACGGCAAGTCTAAGCATAGTTATACTCAAATAATGAACAATGATGGACTATTAGCAGCTTTTGTAAGTGGTGGGCATAACGAAAATTAATCATATTTACACATCTATAGAATTTTTAGAAGAAAAACGACACAAATTTTCTTTTCAAATCATGTTTTTATTCCTAATATTAGATGTAGATACACAAGTCAACAAACAAATCTTTTTCTTTTTTAGATCAGTAATGAAAAATGCTCCACAGCACACTTGCCCCCAAGTGGCGGGGTTTGGTATTACAGACGAGAAACTCAGCACGAATAGGCTGCAGTTTTACAAGAGGTGCAGTTGCAACAGTAGTAGTATTAATAATAGTAATATTAATAATGACTTTTATAATAATAATAACAATAATAACAACAGATAATAGTAGTGATATTAACAACTTAAACGAAATCAATTTAAAATCAAGAATGGAATCAACATTCTTTAATAAATGGTTTTTTTAATGGTTTTGGTGGAATTACTTTTGAAGATGCATTAAAAATGTTGTAAAATATAATACTATTGGATGAGGAAAAAAATTCTGCTTAAAAAATCCCAGATTTTATCAAATCTAATGCTCAGTACTTTGAGGCCACACTCACTTTCACTGAAGAGACAAGTTTCATCCCATTTAAATTCACTGTATTCATGTTTTGCAATATATTTCATTTCCCCTACAATTTTCCACACCAGTCCATTGAAATTTACACAAACAGACTTAATTATCTAGATTCTCTTATGCACCATAATGTAACTCACCATCTATGCAAACTGGGTTAAAACCAACCACACTGGATAGTGTAAAATGTGAGTGAAAGAAAAGGAGTTTTCAGATAAAGTAACTCTGATAAAAAGAATAGAAAAAAACAAAAACAAATCAACAGCACAAATGAAACTAATCCAATGCAACACATTGACTTATTTCAGGAAGCAATTTAGCACACTGTCCCAAACTGTATGTGCAGGCTCAGACTAAATGAATCATCTTACAGCTCAATGACAGTATTCTGTGTTAACAAAAGCACTGGTCTACAACTAAATCATTCTACCGCAGTGTTTAGGATGGAGAACATCAGACCGATCCAAAGAATAATGTTTCATAACGTTGACTCCAAGCTCCTAATTTGACATCACTTGAACGGTGGCGGAAAATGAGTTTCAGTGACATTGTCCAATCACTGAAAATTGGAAAGAGGCTGTTTTTGTGGACTGGACAAGGTTCAGCAGAGTCTGCATCATTTTCCTTCACATCAAACTTCACAGCAACAAAAAAAAAAAAAAAAAAAAGGAGAAAAGTTCAGCTTCCGTTTTGCAGCGTCTTCGTGTTGACCCCTTAAATGTGTTTCCAAAGGAAATGTCAAGATGAATGACATAAGAGTGGACATGGCTCAATACTCCACACACCTCAGAGGAAGGGGCTTCATTGTATGACATCAAAAAACTCACACTAATATTAACACACCAATGCAAGCTTTCTCACAATCAGATGAGGCTGAAAAATCTTTATCCTACAAAAATACTGATTTCATGCCACAGCGGGTACACTTGTTACCAATACATCATGCGTTTAACTGCAAAAGTATATCGGAAATCCTGTCTTCTAGGTTGCTATTGATTCTGCCTCTGTGTAACGCGACTTACGGCGAGGAGAGAGTCTCCCGCTGACCGCAAGTATAAAACCTACAATTATATAAGTATGTGGTAAAAATTTCACATTCCTCCAAGGAAGATAATTGAAAGTAACTTGTGATGTACAAATAAAGGGAACAGATCATCTCAATCACCATGAGCGGGGGTGAGGGGGTGGGGGTATTTGTCGATTTGGTCCACATTAAGAATACCTCAGTAATTTTGTTTCTCATTCAGAGTTGAAGCACATTCACAACCGATATACCTGAAAGCAACCTCTTCTGAGCACACACACTCACTCACTCACACCTAAAAATACAGCATCAACCTCAAGAGCATCACTGACACTAACCCAGCTTCAGCTGTCAGAGAGGTTCATCCCTGTAAAATATTTAAAGAGTAGGGTTACGAGAGAGAAAAGCACGTGCGTGTCCGCCGGTGTGTGAATGGTAAAACTGACGCCTGAGAATACATTCCGATAGGAAACTTGAAAATCAAAGAAAAATATATATATATGCCCGTCCTCAAATTCTTTGTTTAACGCAAGTTTAATGTTGGCTTGTGCAAGTGATACTTGTGTTGTGTCTGTTTGCTTTCGAGCAATTATAAAACCAAAGTCCAAACCACAGCATCACACCTCAATTTCAATCTTCACAACAAACACTTTTCTGGTCTAAGAAGAGAACAGGATAAAGTGGTTAAAGGAACATGATGAACTAAAGAAACAAACCACACAATAAGAACGCATACTCAAAGTATCTCTAAATGGGAATGAAAGAGAGAAGAGAAAGATAAAATGAAAATAAATAGTGGGTTTTTAACTCTCTTTCTTTAACTTGCAAGCTGAAAAAACACTACTTAAAAAAAGCATTCAACACAGACATATCTAGAAAAATGAAAAGGAAAGAAAATGTTCTGTTTGTCAGAAGAGCATGTAGATGAAAGGAAAAAAGACCAGCACAAACTCCCACCTCTGACTCATGGGATTCTTTCTGCTTTGTCCTCTCTGAACATGAGGTCATACCAACTATACTTACAATTTCTTTAAATATTAAACTTTAAATTGACTCAAAAATGCAACAGCAAATAAACAATATTAATAATAGCAGTAACAATTAAATCTTTAGTTATAAGTATAATAATACCAAAGCAAAAAACCAAACTGAAAAGGGTCGCGGTCCTTCACAAAGAAAGGGAGAGGTTGAAATCAAGACAGATAAAGGGGAAAAAGACAAATAGCACTCTTGGTCATTACAGTATGCAAACGCCACCTAACCCAAAGACAAAATTATTTTTAGGGAAAAACTAATCTAATTGAAAGGTATGAGCTGAACTTTCAGGATGGCTCTTGGTCTGGGAGCTGGTCTTGGTCAGGGACGCACTCCCTTGGCTCAGAGCTTACTGTCACCCAAAGTGGTGTTCAATCTAGGAGGCAAGACCGAAGAAGATCCATGTGTGAAATAAAAAAAAAAAAAAATGAGTGGAGGAAAACAAAGGGCAAAAATGAAAAATATATCACAATATGACATGCGAGTTTTCTTCGCCTTGATCAGTTTCTTTTGAGTGTCTTCCGTCTCTTGCTTGGCTCACTGTTGAGATCTGTGGCATATTTGGTGCTTATTTCTTCTTGCCAAAGAAACTGAAGCGCTTCTCGCGGTCTCTCTCTTTGCCGTCTTTGTTGCGCATGGTCACGCCTCCTGCATCGCCCGAGCTGGGAGACATAGGTGGCATCGTCATCGCCCGACTCAGACCTCGTGTGCCACCCGGGGAACGCTCAGTGGACGACAGGGTTGATTGGATTGCTCGAATCCATGAACTCATCTCAGCCTGATGGAGAGAATGATTGCGTCACAATATGACTTTACAACAGGAAGCTTTTCTTCTAAAACTTAATATAAGAGAATAACCTAAAAACATCCTTACCTCATCCTTTGCTTGGAACAAGAACTCTTTTCCATCCCCAAGCCTTTAAAAAAATAAAGCACATACTAAGAACTTCATTCATTTTTTTGGGTATTTGCAGTTTCATGAATACTGATGAAATCTGTATACTGATCTACCCTCATCTCTTTCTCACCTAAGCTTAAATACATGTTTTCTTTTCTTGTAGTCGTGGGCGACCTCACAGACAGCCTCGCTAAGGCTGATGGGAACTTCTCCGTGGTAAGGGATTCCATTTGAGGCACTCTTGTTGTCCTTATAGAAGCCCAGACTGCTTTTACGTAATACGCAATATACATTCTGCCACGATCTACAAAAACACAGAGAGAAAAACATACCAGTTACACAATTAACCTGATTAGGTTCTCTCAGTCATTCTTTTTATTTATCTGCTTCCTGTCTCACCTGGTGGCTGCTTTTTTGTTGTGCGATTCCATTTCCTGTTTCCTGCAAAGGATGCCCTCCATGGTTTCTGTGGCCGCCTCTGCTCCTCCTCGCCCTGGCAGTGTTGCTGAAGGGTCTTGCCGTGATGCTGAGTCCAGACCGCTGTCACGACCTGGACCGTTTACAGATTCTGACTCTGATCCCTGGTTGACCAAAACATGCTGCAGTTAGGAGATGTCACAATAATGCATTGCTTCTATTAACTACTAAACACTGATTAGGTCACTACTGTACTGGTCTAAACTATTGTTATTCATGAAGGGATTTTTGTAACATGTTCATGGTTATATTTTTTATTAATAGGTAACAAACTCTTTAAACCGTCCATTAAAAAAATTACACTTGCACATATATTATCGTTTCAAAGTTTGGGGTTGGTAAGACTTTTTGTTTTTGAAAAAAAGTCTCTTATGCTCACCAAGGCTGCATTTATTTAATCAAAACTACAATTAAATAATGAAATATTATAACAATCTAAAAGAACTTTTCTATTTGAATATATTTTAAAATCAAAATTTAAAGCTAAACTGTCAGCAATCGTTCAGTTTTCGTTCAGCAATCATTCTAATTTGCTGATTTGATGCTCAAACTTTTCTTATATATTACTGATGTTGAAAACAGAAAACAGTGCTGCTTAAGGTTGTGTAAACTGTGATATTTCTTTGTTTTAGGATGAACAGAAGGTTCAAAAGAACAGCATTTATTTGAAATACACATCTTCAAGTGAAAGTGTTTACTGTCACTTTAGATCAATTTAATGAATAAAAGAATAAACATTAATTTCTTTAAAAAAAAATCTTACTGACCCCATATATAATGCATGTCCTATTTCAGTATTCTAATAAGTTAACTTATCATACCTATTTTTTCTGTGAATAATTTTGAAGCATAATTCCTAATCACAAATAAATATTCCTTGCTGATATTTTATCATACCAATAAATAGATCTGAATCAAATTATTTAAACTCAGTAAGCACAATATGTACATGCACACAAAGGAAAGCAAAGGCACACTCAAAGTCATAAGTAAAGTAACAGTGACTTAAAAAAAACACACACACACACACACAAGACCGGAATGTTCCACTAAGGACACACAGGGGGCAGTATGGACATGCCTGGGGTATGTGGGTGTAATAATGGAATAACACTGTCAGAAAGACACTGGGACATATCTGCCTAAAACAGTTACTCAAACTAATTTCATATCCTAAGCCAAACAAGTAAAAATGTTAGGAAAAAATGGTTGCCTTGGAATAAAGTAAAATCCAATGAAACTGAAGGAAATAAAGAAACAATGTCTCATGTGAGTTGGATTAGTAGGAATTAGTTCAGCTGTTGTGATGCACCCAAACACTATACATACATAATGTAAGTTAAGGTTCCCTGACAACAAGCAGCAAAACAACAGCACTACACAGAACAACAAAGACGCTTTTAACATCATAAAGTAGAAATTTGTATGTGATAAAGTGCATCGCAAACACTGATGTTAAAGCTCAGGCCTAAGAAAGAAAAAAAAAATTACACATTCAACATTACAGTAGCCAAATACATACAAAGAAAAGCACAAGACCGATCCACTGAAAGCAATAGGAAGCAGCAGAGCTGTGACTTTGCGCTCTAGCAGGTGTGGTATAGCTGCCGACATGCTGCGAGGCTGCTGGGTTGTTAAGCGCAAGCAGCGATGGGGCAGCGATGCTACACTACGGCTACAGGCTGGCGCTATGGGGTTAGTACTCACACGCTCCTGTGCCTTGTGGGGTTTAGGCACAGGCTTAGAAACTGGGTTAGACTGAGGTTTACTCTCTGGTTTAGGTTCAGGTTTCTTGAGTTCAGATACAGAGACCGATAATGACTGCAGATAAGAGACGTCACAAGAATGTGTATTAACATGTGAGTGTGTTAGAACTGGCACTTGTGTGCTGAAATATTGTTCTGACAATTAAAAAGACATCCACACAGTATGAAAACGTGTTAGACACTCGTTTTGTTGTGACATTCTCCCACACTTAAAGAGACTCAAGAGTTTACAGCAGAACATTAAAATCAACACAAATAATTGAGAGAAACAAGGAAAAAGACACTGAACACACAACAAGACTGTACATTTGAGACCAGGACTGTGACGTGTGTCTTGACATGAACCACCAATATACTAACATATAATGTAAACATGTGTATGAAAGTGAATGCATAACTGGATCTATTATGAATAGAGAATTTAATATAAAGCACAGTGTGGAGCATCTCTGACCTGTGATGTGTCCTGGTCACTGTAGACACCATTGACAGATACGGACTGGTTCAGTGTTGTCTGGTCCAGACTTGTCCTTAAAGAGAAGCCAACGTACATGTGTAAAAACAGAAAGTTACAACCAAAAGTATCTTTTTGCCACAGCTGGCAATAGCATTTTGCCTGATTTAATGTATTTCCTAATAAAATAACATAAAAAAAAATAAATAAAAAAACGTAAAATAAATAAAAACCATACTATTTGAAATTTGGGGGTTGGTAATGTTGGTTGAAAATGTTTTTGAATATTTTACTTGATCAAAAATACAGTTAAAACATTAATATTGTGAAATATTATTACAATTTAAAATAATTGTTTTGAATGCATTTTAATATTGTTTTAAATATATTAAATTGTTTTGAATATATTTTGTAATCTGAGTAAAATGTGATTTATTCCTGTAATGACAAAGCTGAATGGCTCAGCAGCCATTACTCCAGTTTTCAGTGTCACATGATTCCTCAGAAATCATTCTAATATGCTGGTTTGCTGATAAGAAACATTTAAGTGCTGCTTACTATTTTTGTGGAATATTGTGATACATTATGACTTTTTGATAAATATACTTTTGATAAATATTTAAAAGAGAATTTACAGTGCCTATAAAATGTCTTCATACCCCTTCATTTTTTTCACATTTTGTTATGTTGCTGCCTTATGTTAAACTGCTTTATTACTTTTTTCCCCACATCAATCTACACTCCATACACCATAATGGCAAAGCAAAAAACAGGTTTTTAACATCTTCGCAAATTTATTAAAAATAAAAAACGTAAATGATTCCATTGCATAAGTAATCATACCCTTATTTGGGACAGTTGAAATTTAGCTCAGGAGCATTCATATTGCTTGTAGATGTTACTGCACTTCAAGTGAAGTTAACCAATGGGTATGATTTGAAAAGGCACACGTCTTAACAAAAGTTCTAACAGCTGAAAATGCATATCAGAGCAAAACCCAAACCCTGAGGTACAAAAAAAAAAAAAAAAACTGCCTGTAGAGCTCAGAAACAGGATTGCGTCAAGCCTCACATCTGGGGAAGTGTTCAGAAAAAATTCTGCTGCATTGAAGGCTCACAGAAGCATGTAGTCTCCGTTACCCTTAATGGAAGATGTTTGAAACAACCAGGACTCTTCCTAGAGCTGGCCTCCTGGCAAAACTGAGCAACTGATGGAGAAGCGCTTTGGTTAGAGTGGTGACCAAGAAGCTATAGTCACTCTAGTTGAGCTCCATGATCATATGTGGAGATAGGAGAAACCTACAGAAGAACAAACATCACTTCAACACTCCACCGATCTGGGCTTTATGCTGGTGTGGCCAGACTCAATCTTCTCCTCAGAGAAAGACACATGAAAACACACTTGGAATTTGCAAAAAAAAAAAAAAAAAGCACCAAAAAGGACCCTCAGACTAGGGCTGCACAATATTGGAAAAAACTCACATTGCGATATTTTGTTTTTCTGCAATATATATTGCGATATGAAGAAGAAAAAAAAAAAAAAATTAACCAGATGATTTGAATATCTCTATTTGGGGAAAAAAATAAAATAAAAATCAATGATTGGGGTGATTTTATAGGTGAGTAAATCAGCATAGAAAAAAAAATTACAACCATAGCTAATTATAATAAAACAAAGATACAAAATGAAAAACTAGTAAGTCTAACAATATTCAGGTACAGATATTGAATACTCAAATGTAAAATAACACTGCATAGTCTTAACTGAATAAATGAAATCTAATAAATTTGTGTTAAAGCTACAAAAGTGATTTTTCTCTTTGTGTTTTGTTGTTTGATTAACATTCATGACACAGAAAGCAGGAACAGGAACATTAAACTGCTGTGAATATAGCTACTGTTACACATCCATTTTCGTTCTCAGTTGTTTACCTTCACCTAAGCCATAAGCAACTGTGTTTACAAGGATACTGCAGAGACATGCATTTTTACATAATTTCGCATGTATGTGTCATTTTAGGCACAATTAAACGCGGAAGTGACCGCAATTCAGTGTTCACGTGCATCTGCGTGGCTCTCACCGTGTCTACACCTGACGCGCGCGACGCAACGTGACAAAATACTGTAGAACCCATAATCAGTGATGATGCTGTCTGTCTACACTGCATGCGATGCGCGGCGCAACAAATTCCCGCTCTAACTGATGCCTCCCTCTATTTATGACATACTGACACAAAGTTCAAATGATTTGTAACAGTTGCTTTGTCGCATCCAGTGTAGACAGACTTTGGGGCCGTTCACGTCGCGGCTAAAAACGCGTGGAAAACGCCAGCCACGCCGCTTTCTCCTTCTTTCCAAAGCGATCGGGAGCTTGCACTTTCGTGGTGCCTGCCGTTGCTAAGCAACCACGATCAGCGCTCTCCTCGACAACATGGAAGTTTCAGCAAAGGATAAATGGATTTCCAGCACTGAAAATCGCTTGCAGTAGCTCTGCTACTAAATTTATTTAAAAATGGATATCTCTGTACAGCTGTCGTGTCTGGTGTAGACGCGGTGTCTGTGTGTGAGCTAAGAAAACAATCCGTATAAATATATCGATCAGTATAGGCCTACTAAACATCGCACATCCTGCGATGTGACTATCGCGGATGCGCACATCGCGATATCGATGCTGAAACGATATATTGTGCAGCCCTACCTCAGACTGTGAAAAACAAGATTCTCTGGTCTGATGAACCTCAATTTCAAACATCATGTTTGAAGGAAACCAGCTCTACTCATCACCTGCAGAGTACCATCCCAAAAGTAAAGTGTGCTGGTAGCAGCCTCATGCTGTGGGGCTGT
>JAFVLL020044130.1:0-16655 GCA_021397915.2 Tor tambroides | reverse complement strand
AATTATTATTATTAAAAGCAGAGACTTGGTTCTTTATGTTGATGTATAATATGTTCATATTCATAGCAGAAAATATTGTGAGGGCCTGTCAAATCTGAAAATCATAAAAAATGCTGGTGGCGGCTGGCAACTTAAAAAAAAAAAAAAACGCTGGCGGGGAAAGAGTTAATCAAATGCCACTGTAGTGAATAAATATTGTATGATGAACTAAACTGAATTGAGTAAACTTAAACAACCATGTTAAAATAACTTCAATCAAGTTCACCCTAACTGAAGTATCTGAGTAAAGATAACATGTTTCCATTATGTGGAACCACTGTCCATAAATTAATTGATATATTTCAAGGTCAAATATTTTTTGATGCAGCTGCTATTTATGACACATTTTATTTATTTATTTATTTTATTTTATTTTATTAAACAACATTAATTCATTGAATTAGTCACTTAATTTTCTCATTAACTTTAACTCTTTGAGGACTATAAATTTGACTTGAGACTTGAAAGGAATGACTTGGTTCCTCCTCTGGTGAAATCAGCTGCTGAGTTCATGGGTGGAATAAACATATGGGAGGACTTTTACTTTCTGACCCCTGGATTGTCCGCCTCTGCTTAGTCTCGCATAGCCAGACCTTCAGACTGATGGCAGAAGGTCTGGAATATATGTCTTCTTTCATTGGCCAAGACCCGTCCATGAGGCCGTTTGACCGACATGCCAAACAACCAGTCACAGTTCGTTTCATTTAACGTCACGTTTCGGGGCGTGGAAATGTCGCTATAACAGTCCGGTGTGTGAAACTCTCAGATGTATTTTTCTACATCATTTTTCTAGATTCTATGCCGCAAACTTTAAATATTTCACTTACTTTTGGAAATCCAGTGTATAGTTGACCCTGTAAGTGTTTGTCGTCACAGTTGTAAACACGACGGCTTTCTTCTTTTGTAAGGGGTTTTGGCGCCTCGGCATCTTTGTTTCCCAGCGGACCGAAAATAAACGCGACACTCGGGTCTCCCTGAATTCCAGTTTAATTCAACCAGTCAGATTACGACTTCGACATTCCTGAAGTGATTCCAGGAAAGCGTGGGCGTGACGACATCTGAGGCTGAGACTAGCCTCTGCTTAACTCAAATGGATTAAATAATGTGGTAGAAAATAATTGTGTTAGGTTAGCTTGATTTAAGTAAACTTAACAGGCACCAAATGCTATTTTGACCTACTTAATTGACACGTTTTTTTTCAAACTGAAAACAAAGCATAAGCTTTTCAAGTCTTGTATATGAAGAGCGCACGCTACGAGCACAGTATCTTTTCCACGCTAATTTGACTATAACTATAACATGCCATGTAGCCTATAAAATTTTCTAACATGTTTATTATTTTAATATTTTGGGAGGAGTAAAATTAGCATATGTGGTTTCAACAACCAGATGCATTTACACTTGTCTAGTTTCATCAGGAATGCGAAACCCAGATTACCTCCTGAAGGTGGTCTCGAATGCGTTTCGGAGGGCATTTATACTTGGGGGCATATTACAGAAAGATCCTAACTTTAAAATCTTATCTTATCTGTTTGGTAACCATGGTGATTTCAGTAAGGACCGCATTTAGGACAGAAGCTATTACAGAACAGCATTTCCTAAGTGCGTAATCTTACCTTAACTACAGATAGGAGAGGGGTATTACAGAAACCTCTTAAATTGACAAAAAGCCCTAAAAACTGTCTTAACTTTAGGACAACCCCACAGCTGTCCTAACTTCAAAATTATTTCCAAAGCTAACTGAAAAAAAATGCTTACAACTGTGCTGTCCGACAATGGTATTACATTTATTAATAGTTGAAAATGAAGAACGAAGATGTTTAAAGGTAGAAAGACTCTTGGAGGACCCTGAAAATGTGTTATATTTTGATGACAAAACACTTATAAGTAATTACAGACTGTTGCGCAACATATTACAGTTAGCACAGGAACTGCAATCAGCATTACAGAGACCAACAAAAGTGTCACAGAGCATTACTGGTTGTACTGCAAGTGACGCCTTGTTTTGTTGTTGTTGTTTTTTTTCTTTTTTGCGAAAGGCGATTTTCAAAGTGAAGTAGCTTCTATTATTTTGTTTACCTCATCAGCAGTGCTGGTTGCTTGGTAACAGACCTGAGAGTGGATTGTCGAGCTTGATTATGCTATTTAAGATGTCCTAACTAGAGATAAGATGCTACTTTGTACGATAGGATAAGAATCCCAAATCAAGTTAAGATTTGCTTCTGTAATACGAATTTGCGAAAAATCCTAATTTAACACATCATATCTTAAGTTAAGACCTAAAATAAGAAACTTTCTGTAATACGCCCCCTGGTCTTTTCACGAACGGATAGCTATCGTTCAGAAAAAACGCATGGAGTTACCAGGTGTAAACAGCCCCAAAGTCATTCTGCATCTAAATAAATGCAATCCTTTTCAAGAAAAAAGAAACAGAGGCAGCAGTTGTGAATGGGGTGGCCAACCCTAGCCCTGCCACTGCGTTAATTGCGTTAAATATTTTTAACGTGTTAATCTGAAAAAAATTAATTGCATGTGTTAATGTGCTAATTTTGACACCACTAATATTTATTTATTTATTTATTTATTTATTTATTTATTATGTAGATGAAGAATCCCGGTTCTTTTACATTGTGTCAGAGTACTGTGAAGGAGGAGATCTTTACCAGAAGATGGAAACACAGAAAAATAAAGGGATTTTTAAAGAAGAACAGGTGAATGTCTGTGTACACCATGTATACTGAGTAAATGCACAATCACTCTAGCATCCCAAAACAACAGATTTGGCCTTTCAACAACATCTAATTGTACACCCAGACAGCAAAATAGTGTCTGCCCTAATCTGGCCCACATCTAACATGCGCGGAATGATGGTCTGCCCCACTTGTGGTGTGGAATGATGGCACTAGGGCAGTTTGATCTGCTCCTGTTTGATCTGGGCCACAAGCACTCCATAGCAATGCAACTTGTCAGCCAAGAGCAAAGAAACAAACCAGAAATGGATCTTATGTTGGTCACAGAATATGTATATATTAAATATGGAGTCACCTCAGCCTTAATTAGCCTGTTAACAAGCAGAATCACTGCAGGAGAGAGAAGAAGAGAAGAAAAGAAGAGAACATAAAGAGATGATCAGAAACACAAGAACTACAACTGACTTCCAGCCACAGCCTTATATTAAATCAACTCAAGATTAAATACATTAAATCTCTCAAGATCTCTGCAGAGGAGGATCAAACAACTTCACAAACAGCATCACCAGCTTCACACATTACTAACCAGATTGACTTTATTTCTGTGAGATGTCTGCAAAAGGTTTTCTTTTTTTAATTAACTGAAAATTATCAGGGAATTAACTCTTATTACCATAAGAGTCATTAGTGCTTTCAGTAGTCAGGCTCTTAACTCTTATTAACTAATTTTAACCATCATTCCATGCCGCATGTGGACCAGACAATCATTCCACATGTGCCAGATGTGAGCCAGATCCAAGATGAATTTATGGGTACTGTAAAACATAAATATGCTTATGGTAGGCTAATGGAAAAGATGCAACTTTTTAAATTACGAAGTTATTATTGAAAATTAAAACAAACACAATGTTTGGAGTAAATTAGAATATATAGAACTTACTGTTTTCTCATATCATCTGTGTGCAGATCCTTGACTGGTTCATACAGATTTGCCTGGCTCTGCAGTATCTTCATGAGAAGAACGTTGCCCACAGATATGTAAATCCTCATGTATGCACTGACAAAGCTCAAAAATCATTTAACAACATGCAAGCCAAAATATTATAATTTATATGTTCATGTGATTGATTTATGAGTTTTCTTTTGTTATTCTAGAATGTTTTTTTTACTGAGGATGGTTACATCAATCTAGGATATTTTGGACACTCAAAAGTGCTGCAAAGGTTAAATAAACTATCATTTTTAAAGTGATTTTATCAGCTCCATGACTATGAACTTAATTTGAATGTAATGTTTGATTTTTTTATTTTCAGAGCTGATAGATATGACCCATCAGTTGTGGGTGCAGATGTCTATGTCAGCCCATATTTTCATGAAGAAAGTCACAATTACAAAGGGTATGATTTATAGTAAAGATATGGTAACATACATTGAAACAAGTAACTTAAAAAAATTACTAAATACCTAAACTTAACTAAATTCTCCTGACTTTGTTTAGTGACATATATTCATTGGGATGGTTGCTCCATGATCTCTGCATGCTGGATGTGTGGGTGAGATTCCTCTTCTCTTCTCTTCTCTTCTCTTATCTTATCTTATCTTATCTTATCTTATCTTATCTTATCTTATCATCTTCTCTTCTCTTCTCTTCTCTTCTCTTCTCTTCTCTTCTCTCCCCTCCTCTTCTCTTCTCTTCTCTTCTCTTCTCTTCTCTTCTCTTCTCTTCTCTTCTCTTCTCTTCCCTCCCCTTCTCTCCCCTCCCCTTCTCTTCTCTTCTCTTCTCTTCTCTTCTCTTCTCTTCTCTTCTCTTCTCTCCTCCTTCTCTTCTCTCTTCTCTTCTCTTCTCTTCTCTCTCTCTCTTCTCTTCTCTCCCCTCCCCTCCCCCTCCCCTCCCCTCTTCTCTCCCCTCCCCTCCCCTCCTTTCTGATATTTTTTTTTTTTTTTCTTCTTCTCTTCTTCTCTCTCTCTCTTCTCTTTCTTCTTCTTCTCTTCCTCCCCTCCTCTGCTCTTCTCTTCTCTTCTCTTCTCTTCTCTTCTCTTCTCTTCTCTTCTCTTCCCTCCCCTCCTCTGCTCTTCTCTTCTCTTCTCTTCTCTTCTCTTCTCTTCTCTTCTCTTCTCTTCTCTTCTCCAAAAAAGACTTGTTCTCTATTATATTCACCAATGTGTGGTCGCAAGCATGTTTGAGTCTATCCTACCATTTTGAGCCATAGAAAGGAAAAAGACCCTGGACAAATGGCCAGTTCATAATGTAAATTACAATAAGCCTATGTCTCAATCAGTTAGCTTCTAAGTGTATTGTACAAATACAGAGCACAGTCCTCAACTATTTTAAGATTTTGGCAACTGCAATAGAAGAAAAAAAATGCCACTTGCACCAGTAGGAAATATTAATTTACATTTGCACACACACAATTCTCAGTTTTCTTCTCTGCACGGCCCCTCTTCTCCAGCTTGCTTCTTAATCTAGCTGTATAACAAATCTGGAAATTTTGCATTTGGTCTTCTATGGTAAGGCACTTTGTATAAAAATGTCTGCAAAACACATAAATGTGCATTTCAACACATTATTTTTGAGAATAACTCTCATAATGAGATTGTTGCATGCACAAAGAGCCCACCAACAGACATCCCACATATAGCAAATATTGTCTGGTCCAGCTCCAGGTTACACAGCCAGTTTCTCTCGGCCCACATGCAGCAAAATAATGATGACCCTGGGATGGCCCAGATCTAGAATACAGACAAGAGCCACACATATGAGCCATATCTGATTCAAATCTCAGCCAAATAATAACCCATAACCAGCCCTGAACTGAGCCACAATCAGTTTTAATAGTCATCCCAATCTCGGCTTACTTAACCACATCAACACCAATCTTTAACAGAAACTCAAAAATTTTAAGCAGACCCCAACCTCCCCCTCTCCCCTCAGTGACAGATCAAAGGGAATGACCCTCTGGCTTAGCTGGAAATAAAGAAAGAAATACTAACTGGTAAGAAACTCTGTTTGGATGGATGCTGACATCTGTAACATACACAGAAAAAACTGTCTATGTCTCTGAAATATGGGGGAAAAGTTCAGGATATGTCTTTATTTTATTGCTGCCTGTGGGGACGGTGGCAATACCTGAATCGAACCCTGAGATGACGGTTGTGTTTGCCCAGGCAGCCATGGGGGTTGGGCTCGAGAGGAAACCTCCGCCGTGTCCTGAACCTTCGAGGATGGATGATTGATCTCTCGTGGCAGCTCAAGATGGTTTTCAGCGCACTACCACAGTTTATGGACGGAACCTTTTACTGCCATTCTGGTAGCTTCCCCCTCTTCACTACTCTCGATGGTGGGGCAGTCAGGGGGTACATGGAGATCCCACTGGTGGAACAGTCGGTTGCGATGCAGCTGTGTCCAAAATTCGCTTCCACCTGGCACAGCAAACTGTGTCTCTCTTCCCAGGCCTGTAAGCATTTGTCTAGTCTGACTGCCAACGCTTATGCAGCCTGTGGAGAGGCGGCCTCAGCCTTACATGCTATGGCATTGTTGCAGGTTCAAAAGGCCAAGGCACTGAAGGACCTGTTCGAGGGTTGTCATAATGCTGAGGTTCTGAAATAACTAGACTGCTACTTACCTCACGCTATGAGTGACTAAGGTGTTGGGGAATTACAGTTAAAACCCATGAACCAGGTATGATGAACAAAGACCAGGAGTCATAGATTCAATTAATTAAAGAAAAATTTACTGAAGAAACAGTTTGCAGTTTCATCCGCATAAGTCAGCTTCAACACTCGCTATGCAGTTCGTAGGTCACTCTGCCTTACAATACAAAAATCCCCACAATTATACCCTGACAGAGGTTGCTAATTGGGTCAATGCATAAGTCATGCTAGGATGACTATTTTGATGATTTCTGATGACTATTTTGGTGATGAGTGATCAGAAGTCAGACGCAAAACGTCTCTCCAAAGACGTATGTCTGATACACTGGACATTGGCAGTTGAATGTTTGTCCTGGGACTGTCTGAGCTTCTCCCTGCACAGACAGATACTAACACACATACGCAGAGAAACACTTATCTTCAAGGTTGCCTCGGCCCTAAACGTTATCGGGCATGGTTACACACAATGAGAACAGCTTCTTGGAGAGTAAAAGGCAGACTAAAGCCATATTCAGCTTATTCTCTAACATGCATAAATGTAACTTTGATTAATAATTATTCAAGAAATATTATAATTAATATTATTATGAAGGCCATTGTAGCTCTGCCATCCACTCCTTCAGTCCCCCGTTTTAGACCGGTGTGGGGTCCAGTACCCCAGTCTGGTCTACCAAGTGAGGTCACTACGGAAAATACATTTCTGACATTTCTAGTAATAAACACATTCTTTCGTACAAATACTTCCCTTTAACGTTCATCTACTTACTTAATCCCACTATTTCTACTTGCATTAGTCTTTCTTCACATAAAAAGTTATGTCCTTTCCAGTGAATCATTCTGTGTGTCCCTCTAACTGGAAAGGTGTCCTCCATCCATTTTTGCTCTCATCAACACATCTTTGTAAATACCTCTCTTCTTACTACAGCTACTTCACACTTACTTTCTAAACAAAACATTTAGACAACAGCCATAAAACTACAATTGCATATTCATTAACCAGATTTAACAAATCATTAATTCATTTTTATGACCCTTTAGATAAAAATTTGTCTTGTTTATTTTTACATGTCTTATACAGCTATGATGGCTTTTGGTTAATTTGGTCATATCAGAAAATAAACTGATAACAATAAAACTACATATTCTCTGGAAGCCGGGCTAAATGAATAAACACTGTTATTGCATTCCTGACATGCGTCAGACCCTCAGTCACCTCACAGATACCCAATACAGACATTGTCTATAGCCTAGATACTAGAACTGGTTTTACAAAAACTATTATTGCCAATCCATTGCATATAACAAGAAGAGGGATTGTAAATCCACTCATTCATTCCCCTATTAGAAACCATTTTTGGGTTCAAAACAAACTGGTAGTGTACTTAAAATAACCCATAAATAAGTAAGAAACAGATTAAGCCATCTTTAAAATTAGAAATAAAATATAACAATCAATATTTTTACTAAAACCTAGACTAATTCCTAAGTTTTACTTAATTGCCCTTTACTTAAATTGTACTTTCATCACAGATCCATTTGCGATCATCATAGCCCACATACAGTACTGTTCGAAATAACTTAACATAAACCTAAACTTGTCAACATTTGCTTGAAACAACATATTATCAAAGTGTATAACTTCAAAAATAGAACTTTATATCATTACATTACTATTAATCATACTCAATGTCTAATTATTTTAATGCACATTTTCTCAGTTATCTTAAAATTTTACTGTACTCTGAATAAATTAACCGTACATTCAGAAGCACATTCTCAGGACCTTGTGTAAAGTCAGTTTGGTCCTCACTATCTTGTTAGTTATGCTTAAAGGTCAGCTACCTGATCCAAGTCTTAAAAACCTTTTATTCATATTTATCATTTGGCACTGATACTCATTGAATACACTTTTTTATAACCTGAGCAAAAACAGATAAACTTCACAATCCTATTAGAAAATAGTATTGCTCAGATCTAAACTGCCAAATATTCATTAAAAGACATCCTCAGTTCCTGTAAAACAGTGTACATTAAAGCCTTGTCAGTATTCACAATAATTATCTTAATTTGATTTGCCTTGACAGGTGTTCATGAACAGTTCCATAGCACTTATTACAATTTTGTTGTTCATAACATTAATTCTAGTTACTATATTTCATTTAATTATTATTACTTGTCACTGTATTTCTCCATCAACTGGTTAGCCAGCAGATCCACAAGTTTTTGTTCAACTTATCTCTGTTATACAAAATCCAAACCATTGCGTCACTCAGACCTTGAGGATTCACACAGACATCCTTATAGCAGCTTTTGCCTTTAACCCATATTACTTAAACTCTGTTCACTCCTTTGTTTACCCACCAGCCTTCCTTTATGTGAGGGCTCTCTCTCTCTCTGGATAATTTGGTTAGTGACTCAGCCAAAGTGTCACTGTTTCTCTGCCATCAAGTCTAAAATATTTACCTTTACCATTCATTAAATCGTTTAAATTTAGACCCTCTGTTGAATTTAGATATGGATTTTTAACCCATTATGGACGGCAATCTTCAATTTCACAAATCCAAATCATATAAACACTCTTAACATATTAATCCAGAGAGTGATTCAAATCAGCATTAAAAAGGACAAAAGAAGTCATTATTACCCATAGCAGTGTAGGAAAAAGTGATGAGGACTTTGAAGATCTTGATGAAGATGTTTATTGCAGCATAGCAGTGACAAAGCACGTGTAGTACCTTGGGTTCAACGGAGTCAGAATGAACTCAGAACATCCTAAGCTCAAATATTTTATACTGTATTACGTTCATCTTCCCGCTCAACATGTAAATTAAGTTTAGTTTTAAATGTAAATTGCGGATAACCATGAAAGTGATAGCCTTCCGTTCCCACATCTTTGGTAGACTTTCAGGTGGGAACGACCAAATGTTAAGGTGATAAGATCAAATAGAATCCCTATCAGTTGTTTCCTGTACCCTTTTGGTCAGCAGATGGTTCTCGATGGCCTACTGCCATTCCCATGCTATAAGTGATGAATTACCACTCCGGAGATACTATTTACATATTATTTAAACGGAAAGAACTACCTCTATGATAATTAAGCTCTTTGTAGGGAAAGGAGTATAGTTTATAGTTTACAGCAGACAGAGCTGGATAACCAATTAACTTACAGCTCGTCCCATGTTTGACATTCTTTTTTTTCGTTAGATTCACTCAGAATTATTGACTTCTGTAAAGCCATTTCACTTAACCCATCTGTAATGATAAAACACTCATTCCAGATGTCAGTGACACATCTACACAAAACAGTACAAGAATATTGAAACAGCTCCTAATCAAGGTTTGCTTTTTATTCTTTCTTTTTTCTTTTTTAATTGGAAGGATTTAAACTTAACATTTTCCTATAAGTTTTACATAGTTTGTATGTAGTCTCTTAGGTTGCCTGTTCATTAAGGATTTTTATTTTGAGAAAAATCACTGGAATGTTTTGGCCTTAATATCATTGCTTTTGTTTTGGTTACTCATGCTTAGCAGGCCGATAAGAGAGGCAGAGCACCGTCCCTGCCTCCACTCCACACTGTAAAAAAAAATCCTGTAAAAAAACGGTAATATTCCGGCAGCTGGTGTGAAAAATACTGTTAAATAACAGACAAAAACTCAATCCGTAAAAATATGGTAATTTTCTGTAGTTAAAAAACGGAATTATTCTGGCAGCTGGGGCACCAGAAAAAAAGGTAAAATAACAAAAAAATAGGTTTGTTCCAGTAATTTCATATCAAAACATCAAAAAGGCTACAATGCTGTTCCATCACATTTATTTAACATTGAAATGTTACATTCTTACATTTATGTCCACTTTTTGTTTTTACAGAAAGAGCATTAAATATTGTATCACATGTCATCAATATAGCAGGATGCATATTGAGTAATTTCACATTTCCAAAAAACAGTATAAACATTTACTGTATTTTCATACATTAACATTATCACACAGATTAGGCAATTTCAATTTTTCTAAAAAACAAAACAAACAAAAAAAACAGTACTACATTTTATTTTAAATGTACAATTTTTCAACAACAGAGTATGTGTCAAGGGCCTAAAAGTCCATTTCCTGGTTTAATTATACTCTATTCGGTTCAACTTGAATGTAGGGAAATGCATAAGACACTGAATTTAAAAGCTCACCACACAGACATCATATAGCTTTGACAATCAAGGTATTTTGGTCACATCACTGACTACAAATTACACTAAATATCCAAGGCTAAATATTTACAGGAGGTTGTATATTCAATAGCAACAAACTCCTACTGCAGCCAAATAATAATAAAAAAAAAATGTTCAAAGTCAAATGCACAAAAAAAAAAAAGAAAGAAAAAAAAATGAAATCTGATTTGAGCTTAATTTTTTGATGACCATTTTGAAAGATATTCAGTAAAGGCACATTCACATCAAGGAAATTATTTATATAGCACTTTTTACAATACAGATTGTGTCAAAGCAGCTTTACAGTTTTAAACAGGAAAACAGTGTGTTGAAGGAACCAAAACCCCATCGTTCTTCCCTGGCCAGACGAAACCAGCAGTTTAATTCTAGGCTGTGCTTTCTTTAAATTAACTTTGAATTCCCTGTTTATGTTATCATCTCATATGCAAACAATAATTTTTCACTGGAAATTGGCATTTGGCTGAGATGCTGAGTGGTTGAATTTTTGACAATAATATTAGTCTTTCGCCCAAACATCAGTAAATATAGAAATTACAAATTTCCACTCATAACACGTCTCTGTTACTTTTACAGTTTAAGCCAGAGTCATGATGGGGGCCAGCATGAGATAAAAACAACTGCTTCATTGCAGTCAAACACAATCTTATCCTCTACAGCAGGGGTTCTCAAAGTCTACGTTCAAAGGTCCACAGCTGAATTTTCATCAGTGTCAAAGGTCCGGACCGGAACAATTGGTTATTACAACACTTGTTTTTAATAAACATACTACATAACATGCATAACAAATCAACACTAATTTTTTGAAAAAATAAAGTGCCCTTTTTGCATTCAAAATACATTAATAATAAATGCAAAAGTGGCAAAACAATTAATTTAAGTGTCAGCATTATAGGTCGACCAATATAGAGCCCCAAAACACCCTTAGACTCAAGAGGGTTCGTAAACGTGTGATTAGTCGACTAATGCTTCAAATTATCGACTCCTAGTCAACCAGGAATATCTTTAGTAGAGGGCAGCCCTAACTGATTGATTGATTGATTGATTGATTGATTGATTGATTGATTGTGAAAATAATATGCCAAAACTGTTCTAGAGATTAATCCGATTTGTATCTATTTTTCCTTTATTTGACAGTCAAACGTCAAGAAGCGTCGCAGTCTACAATTCAGTAGGAGTGGAACCACACCTGAAATCTCAAATAGCTACTCAGATGATCTACAGAATTTAATCAAAGCAATGCTCAGCCGCAACCCTGATGAGATACCTTCTGCTCGTGAGATTCTAGCAAAACCATTCCTGAAAGCTGCATTGATTAAAAATAAAGTAATTCCACAGACACTGCAACAAAACTTAATGAAATCCATCAATACTTTTATTGAGGCCTGCAACAAGCACTATGAATCTTTTGAGACCTCAGTTAAGGAGTGGGAAACAACAACAGATACACTAGAGTCAGTACATTATAATGCCACTGCAGGTAGTCTGTCAGGAGCAGTGATTGGAGCAGCTGGAGGAATCACAGCACTGGTTGGTGCAATTTTGTCACCTTTTACATTTGGAGCATCTCTGATTGTAGCAGGTGTAGGTATTGGTGTTGGAGTTGCAGGTGGTTTAACAGGTGCTGCATCAAACATTACCAAATCAGTAAAACAAAACTCACTCCGTAAGAGTTTTGAAAAAGTTCAGCAGGACTACAAAAGTGCAAGTGAACCAATTCTCAACTCACTGAAAACTTTGAGAAGATTACTGAGAAAAGTTACAAAGTTCAATGATTTTGTAAATTTCTCTGCTTCTGATAATGCCCAAATGTCATGGAGAATAGGCAGAACCACAGTAGCAGGTATCGCAGAATTCGTGGCTCTTGGAATGGTGGCAAGTTTTGGCAGAATTGCTGTTCAGTCTGCTGGTGTTGGACGCGCAATAGCAGCAGCATCAGGTGTGTTGAGTGCAATCTTAGTCATTGCTGATGTTGCCTTCATAGTCAAAGATTCCCAAGAGATTCACCAGATGAGAAAGCAGTGGAAAACAGATGATCCTAAAAAGGTCACATCCCCTGTACTCAAGGCCATTGCTGAAATGAGGAAAGCACATAAAGAGCTTTGCCATGTCTTGAAAGTAATTAAAGAAACAAGAGAGGAACTAACAAAACAGAACAAACAAAACCAAACTGGACAGTGGCAGCATTGATTTAGAGAGATTAAAAATACAAACCAAGCTAACAGTAATGACGTGACCTTACTGGACGATATTGTTCGCAGCAACATGCCAAATAACGCACCAGTGACAAACTCCCCATAATTTGGTGCAAAAAATAAAGACATGATAGATATATATGAAACAATTTAGCAATTACTTCATTATTACTATACTGAAGTTTATTTGTTATTGTTTATAATTATTTTTGTTTACTTTCTCAATATGCCCCAACTTCACGTCATTTTTTTATGATAACAGTAACTGTAAAACAAATGTAAGCTGGCTAATACAGTCCTAATTAGGCCTAACAAGCTCAAATGGGTTAATGTGTATTCATCTTATCAGTTAAAATGTAGTCAGTGATTTTAACTTTTAATTTAGTGTTTTTAATTATTTAATGCTTTAAAGAGCAATTTTAGATTGTAATGTTTTAATGTTCTACCTATAACCATTAAAGGTACAGCTGTCATAAAAAAAAAAAAAAAAAAAAAAAAAAAAATAAGATAAAGGCTGCATGGCTAGAAACTGCTGATCAACTGAATACGCAAGCAGCAAAGGTTAAAATGTTTTCATACATCTTTTAAAAAAATAAAATAAAAAGGTCATTCATTTTTGGGCTCAATACATTACATAAAGTCGGTTGTAGCCTATATTTTTATTTATTTGATTTAAATTGTGTTTTTGGTATACTTTTATTTTTGTACTGATAATAAAGTAAAATAATTGTATGTGAGAGAGAGTCAGTGGTAATATCATTGCGTTAGAGAAACACAGCTTAGTCTGACAGCCAGCCTGCCTCGAACCAGACTAGTTTCCCAGCATAAGCTGCCAGAGTGACAGAGCTTGAGCTATGGTAAATTTGCTTTCTGAATCCAAACCAAGTGACAATAAGTCAGACTAACTGAAATAAGCATGGTTTATTGGGTAAACTTATTTTATGAAACAGCTCCCTGGCTCCGCCCTAATTAGCTGTTCACTGACTTGTATAGGCCCTCTGTTAATTAGACAGTCATTTCAGCCATATATTATTCCTACATATACTATTCCTGATGTTTGTGAGGTGTGTGCGTTGTGAAAAAGAAAAAAAAAAAAAGAAGAAGAAAAAAAATATTATGCAACTGCATATTTTCCAGTTACGGAACCTTTTGAGCCTCAAATATTAAAAAATGCAGTTTTCTTGAACTAAATAAACACCAACAATATTACCCCAAATGTTGTCCCAACTAGTCTACCACAGTTGTCTGAACAAACAATTTCATATTGCTGAATTTTTTTTTTTTTTGAGTCCCCAGTATACATTGCAGCATGAATAAATTATGCAGTTACTGTTAAAAAGTTTTTTTTTTTTTTTTCTGTTTTTGTTGGCTTCATTTAAAATGTTTCATTGTTGTTTTGTTATTATTGTTAGTTGATTGATGTGCTGTCATGTAAATAACTCATATTTTTTACATTTGTTGATTGCCACCATTCTTTATGTTTGTGTGTCAAGTATTGAGGCCTAGAGTATGTTCATCCACTTAAATCTATATCCTGGTTGTCTTAGTATTGCAAAGTAAAAGAAAATGTCATCTACGTATTATACCAAGTTGTCCATTTTTTTATTTAGTTGTTTTTATAAAATTTCAGACGTACAAATTTACATTGGCTTAACAAAGTATCTTTGCTGAGATGAAAAAAAAAAAGGAAATACATGATGAGACACCTCAAGTCTTTTTACATTTTCTCTGCTATTTGTTTTTGCAGCGTGTGTATTTACGAGCAATATAAGTTTTCTTTGGTTTCTTTGTTTATATTAAGAATCTGTGACTGTGTAATCTTAGTATGTTTTATTTTGCTTCAATTGTTTGTTTGTTTTTTATTCTTGTTTAGAAACCACACACACACACACACACACACACAATCTCATGATGTACTCCCCGCACACATTTGCTCTACCTGCTTCAATGGATGAATTAAGTGATCATATAGAATTGTATCACTGGACTCTGTGTTCTTTTAGTGTGTTTAGTTCGTTTTAGGGTGTTTTCACACTCGATACTTTTCAGGGGTCTGTGCACAGTTCACGTGATTTTTGGTCATTATGTCAACACTCCAAATGATCTCAGAACCCTCAGAAATGAACCGAACCAAGACCGTCTCGGGAGCTGGTCTGAGTACTGTTTGCTTTCGGCTAAAGGTGCAGTTAGCTAAAAACATGCATTGTGAAAACAAATCGGCCCAGGCATACTTGATTTTTCAATTTGTGAATTCCAATGTAGTTTAGTCATCAGATGTCTCCATACAAATCAGTTGTTCTTAATGTCTGCGTCTTCTGGCAGGTCTCTACAAATTATTTGCTCACAACATACACTTGTTTATTTTAATTTCAACCGCTTCCAAACTGTTTAAGGGAGATGTGGCTGTGTGCCTTGCTAGTTTAAACTTTTTTTATATAAAGGTTTATGAGCATGCACATCCCAGCAGGGGCTAAACTACACTCTGTGGTTCTGTCTTGTTCTTGTTTTCTTGTCTTTTATTTTGAAGTTTAGTTATAGTTCCTGTTTGTTTCATGCTTCCCTTGCCCTCTTGTATTCCTGCTAATGGTTCTCGTTCATTGTGTCATGTGTCATGTTTTTCATTGGTTTGTCCATGTCATGTGACCCACTCTGTTTTCTATAAGTAGCCATGTGTTGGATTACGAATTTATAAAATTATAAATCTAGGTTCCAATGTAGTAGTATATAAACTGAAACATTGTTTTTTTACATTTTGAGGTAAAGATGCTGACAATTCAGGCAGCCCAGGTGTCTGAGACATTAACTTTTTTTAATGCACTTCCTGACCATTGTGCAGGGTCCTAAGTTAAAGGTGCCTTCGTCTCTATGATAATGTGTAGGTATGGGCAATACTGTCAGGCTGATTGGATCAGCACCTATGCATTTGAATGACACTGTTATTATGCTGATGAGGTCAGGGCTGAGGAAATTGGGGTAATGGGCTGATTCTTGTACTGCATTTGCATGCTTTTGTTTAAGGTTGTCACTCAGGTACTTTGATTCCATCCCTAAGCATTGCCCCCTAAATGGTGAGAAGTTCAACATTTTCAGTTTACTTGTCTCATATCAAAAATGCTATAAAGTCCTACTGCAGTCAATAGCTTGCAATATATATGCTATTAAATAAAAGTATGCAGACAAATTTTGTAACTTGTATGCAATTATGGCAGTATTTTTAAATAAGTGTTATGGTCAACCTGATCTCAAAGAAATGCGTGAAATGAACACGAACCCTTAATCCCGATATACGTGGTGGTGGCACGAAATGTGTTGAAATTACGTGTCGGCACCACGGAAACAGCACACATACAAAGTCAATGAGGCTAATTTGTCGTGGTGGACACACGGATTCCCTGGTTCAACAACGTCACACAGTGGGCGGCGGTAAATGTTGTTTTCTAGTTTACGAAACGTCCTCCTTTTATAATTTATTATAGTGAATTTGTTGCTATTTTTGTTGTCTAAATAACAGTAAATTGTTTGTGATATAACTATCAATTTATAGATGGAGTAGCTTTAAAGAATGGCCCGAGGCAGTGTTAAATAGATTGTTCCCTTTACGTTATTAAACCCTTTACGATATTTTATGATTTTCAAATGTATTTTCTGTCATAGCAGCGAATATTATTAATAATTATTCTTACGAATCAGAAAACTTTCAGTGGTTACCACGGCAACGATACGTCACGTTACGCACCGTAACGCACGCTTCATACCCATAATCACTTTCACCACTCATTTCACCCGCCAATTGACTACAGTAAGTATCTCAACCCAATGGGTGTTTGTTTGTTAAAAAGCACGCAAAACCTTTGCT